>UZAN01039872.1:55643-91663 GCA_900618425.1 Echinostoma caproni
TCTATTGGACTCAATTCCGGTGAACCAATGACCATGCTAATTGAGACTCCGGGGATCGAATAAAGTCTACAAGCAGAGATCAAACGAACGGTGCTTGCTCGTGCCTTCTGTATGCGCTCCACCAGACTGCTGATAAAATGCAATCAAAAAAAGATTCTATCAGAGTCGATCCATATGGGTTTCTTTATAATCGCTTAAGATGAATATCGTGACCGTGACTGGAGACGTAAATACTCACGTTNAAAGTTTATGCGTAGAGCTTCACTAATCCAAATGACGTAACCCAACACCGCCTCACATGCAGACTGAGACTGATCATAGAGCAACAAGATAGAGATAGTGATGGTGTCTGAAAGCCTGCAGGGAAGGCTGGTCATTTTCTTGAATTCTAACCACGTGCCGGTTTCTGCCAAGTTGTCTACGCTAATTGGTGGCTTCATGAACAAGAATCCTGGAGTGCGGAATTACACCATATTCACCTGGAGGGATTGACTGCTATGATTAATTAATTGCAAGAAGGGCTGTCGTGTGTTAATTCGAGACCAAGGGACTTAGGTCGACTAAAAACAGCACTAGCACTGTTTGCGTCCTTTCGAAGACAGATTAACTTCGATTCACAAACTGCAAATCTGAGAAGGATAGCATGGGTTTCTTTTCAGTCGTGATTGCATGGGTCATATCTTCCCCCTTCATCAGCTGATGGAATATCGCCACAGTTTTTGTGCTACTGATCTTCAACTTACTTGATCACAGTACCTCAGGGAACTGAGATACGGAGTGCTGGATAGCCTACAGCAATTGTTGAATAACTATTGTAGGCATTGCTCTCATTGAACGCGCAATATCAATGCTCGATGTACACATACACTTGCGCACATACAGTCACACAAACATATACGCCCTTAACACGGATGTTTCTCACGTGAACCTGGATTACATTGACCAGTCAGACTGCACCACTTGTCCGCTTATTACTGATTGACCGCCTGCTGATGGGCCGGTACTGACCGATTACATGCTTTTGTTTTTTTACGGGAATCATGGTGCTCCCACTTTGTGTCTAATTAAAGGATTTAGCATATTGTGAGCTATATTGAATACAACGCCGGGTACCAAAAAGTATGTTTTTACCCTTAAAAATCCCTTCCGTTCAGCCCCGGAGTAGAATAGCGCCCATGGTGAAATTTCAACCTTGGTTCCCGTCACCAGTAAAGTACGGTAAAGTTATTGTATGTATTCATCCCTCTTCGACTTTACCACAGATGATATGCTGCAAAAGGTGTCAGCTAACGCATTTGAATCTGGAATCAGGCTTCAACCCAGAGACACAGTCGTAAACTTAGAGTATACTGATGCTCAATGACAATACAGCAGTGACGCAAGACAAGCTGAACCGATTTTCATTTGAGGTTGGTTGGTATTGCACGTGCCCTACACCTTCTTAGTGCAACTTGGTGTTATTAGATTGGCGGGGGCCGGTGCCTGCTGTTTTGTCAGTTAATGACACTCTACAAGTGGTTGAAAGAATCATTCACCTAGGTAGGTGTGACTGACAGTAATTAAGGTCAGATCGTTGTTTGCCGACCTGTAACATCTTCGGTACCTGCGTGATATTAAGCTTCAACTGAAGGTGTGTGGGCACAGCGCAACGATATGTGTTTCATTGCTTAACAGCCTTTCTGAACAGGTCTTGATCAAAGGCTGTCCTATTACGCACGACGGTTGTCTGGTCATTGCGTAAGTAATGATTGGGTCAAAGGGTGTGTGTTAGGGATACATAGTCTTTCGATGACCAATATCATTTCGCAATCTCGTCCGTGGTGGTAAGGGTTTTACGTTGTACCGTAACGAGAAGGTAATCAGGCGAGACACACACCCACGAGGACAACAGAACAAGTTGGTTTTGAGAATCAAACACAGCCACATAGACTGATCTCTTCATAAGCCACCTTCAGATCAGTTCTACATTCCGACTCAGTTCTGACCAGCTTTTAGCAGCCCATGCCTTCGTTCTTTTAGACATGCTTTAGCTGTATTGATCTAATCATTAGAACTAACTTCCTATACTACAGTTGAAGATCTGGATTATGATTTTGCCCACCTGGAATGTAGGAATATTGCGTTTGTTTGTCGATAAGGCTCGGTTTCTCCATTACAGAGTACTCTTTATAAGTAAACTGCAGTTTCTCTGTTCGGTTCTTCTTGTAGGGTCTGTGCCAGCAAATCAATCACTAATTCCATCGGTTGTGGCGGCGCTGTCATCTCCAATACGAAGGCCTGGATACCGTCTATCCCATAGTGCCTTGACCACAAACCCTAGGCCAGGTTTGCAAGGTATAATATGATGTAGATTTAGGAGAAGATGCTAGGATCTGTTTTTGTTTTAAGCATCTCATTTTTCCGGCTGAAAACCTGAAGTTTGGGATCATTGCTGACTAGAGACAATCACGTACATAGCATCGAACGGAATTCAGTAACGTGAATATGTTTTACCGTGCTTGACATTTCCATCATAAAAAAACGGGGGGAAATTCAAAATCCCCTGCAGTGGACAACAAACGTTCTGTGACCCCACCCCTCAGCTTACCACTCGAAACTCATTGTTTAATAATCCGTGCTTCGTAACCAATCGTTGCTCGGTTGCAGTTCAACATTCTCTACTCATGTTATGTTAGAAATACTCTATTGAAGTGTTAGTTCCTAAAGCAAAGCAGATTGACCCGTCTAAAATGGTTGTCAGAAATTAATCTATTTATTTTGACAACTCTATCAGAACCGAACCAGGCTATTAAAGCATATTGACATCATGATGCACCAATATAACGTCCGTTCGAGGGGGTAACCAAAACGACTGAACCGACAACACCGTTCCTCAGCTGATTTCAGTGGAATACAGGTTAAATGAACAATATGGAAAGGAAAATTTTGAGAAAGTCAATTATTTCTGTTGACTAATGATGTCCATCGAAGATACCGGAAAATATTTACTTCAGTGGCTATATATTATAATTTATGAAACAAATGAGAAAATTCGTTCTAATAAAGGGCGCACTTCTACCTTTGTCCTGTTGCCCGTGAACCTTTTCCATGATAGATACAGCTGGCACTTTTTGTTTGAAGATGTTTAATCTATCTGCGTAGTATCTGTTGCAGGCACACGCAAGTCCACATACATCACCGTGCCTCTACCGTTGTGTGTCGAAGATTGGACGAGCACGGGTTTTTCTGTGCAGAATATTTGTGTAACGACTGGCACGGGTCACTAGACAGTTGTCCCTCCTTTTTCGGCGCTCGCCAACAAGTTGATTTTGGTGGTGAACCGTGTAGATCAGGCATAAGGACGTTGGTTCTACATCTGACAGTAAACCGTTCACGTCCCGCGAGGAACAAAAAAATAATGCCTATTTCTTGCGTCTCCAAACAAGATCGAAAATGTATCCCAACCTTTGATTGTAAGTGATTTGTATGAGTCTTGCAGGGTTGATGGTCAGAGTCCCCTAGATTTAGACTCAAAAGAAGAATCATTCCCGGACCCTAGAGTCGACAAATTCGCTGAGGCTAAATAAGAACTTGTGTGACTACAGATTTTCTTAGTAAATTTAGATCATCCGATTGACCAACAACAGAATTGATTCTATGGACAACTTGTTACAGTAGTCAGTATACATGAAACGCGTGAAAAGATTAGATCGTCAGATGTGACCTAAAAGCTTAATTCGTAAAAAGTGCACGGCAAAATAGTCGTAGATAACGGTCATGAATGGGTTCCTAATCTTTCCAAAATGATCTCACGTGAACATGGATTCATTATAGAACCCAAAATTTGGGTCATGTATGAAAGCTCAAATGGCAATCTACGAAAATTCTATAACTGATCTAAATAAAATAATCCATACGTATTTAGGTTCTTTTATTTTACATAATGGCTCAGTTAGCTGTGAAGTGAATCCAGGCATCAGATACTATCCATCAAATGTGCATGTAATAGTTCACTTAAACGTACTGTTGCTAACTTATATGTCAAACTGGTCTTGACATCTTACACGTTAGTTAACGGTTGATTTGCTGGTATTATTGTTTGTGTGCATTCATATAGCTAATCGATGCAAGTGTCATCATCGAAAAGCCGAACGTATTCTCTCAAACCACACGCATTTATACGCGCACACGGTTTGCTATCCTGTACTGGTGGCATCAACCAGAGTAAAAAGTCATGCTTATCGTGTATGGAGGTTGGCGTGGCAACTGGCGACCAAATTAATCGGTACTATTTGTTTGTGCGTCAATAATATCTCTCCAGCTTATGAAGTGGAGTTTAAAAACTGCTACCAACTCGTCAACCGTTTCGTAACTGGAGTTTTCCTTATTTTCCAGCTGGCTTTTGGAACCACAATTCAGAACTATGATTTACTATTATCATCTGCAAAGAAGCTGTTTGTTCACTTTAAAAAAGACTAATTTTTGTTTGACTTGATTTGACTTCAGTTGCATATGATTGCAGTAACCAATTTAGAATATCACATTCCCGCACCGATCCAGACCGACTGGTTGATGCGTTTTGGTGTATACATACCCCATCTCCACTGTTGTGTTTGCCAATGTAATTGGTTTTCCTAAGGAAAGTTATGTACATATATTTACCTTCTCAGCCTCATTATTGATACTGTCAATAGATCAATGCATCAGTAGCATAGGTTATTGTTGTATTCTAAGAATACCGCTATCAATGTGCGCATTAAATTGGCTCCACAAGTTGTTGTAAACCTTGTTCGTATTCGTAAGATAGACTCCCTTAGATTTCCAAATTGATATTCCAATATTACTTAGCTTAATCGTCGTCACGAGCCTAGATGGTGATTGAACAGTTTTATTATCGTAGATGGGCTTAAAAGTGTAACATATATCAATAGGTTTTGATGATGCTGATCCGTGCAGATTCTTGTAGTGTATCTTATGGCGATTCTTACTGATAGCAGTTGAGCATAGTATTGGTGCACTCTACCATCCTAAATACGAAACCCCTGACTTTCTATCAATAGAATCATTCGTATTCTGGGTGACGTATTTGTATTTTTTAAAGGAATAATGAACTTAAGTGATCTTCTTCCTCTACTCAGGGTACAGTGGCGTGTTGTTGTCTTTAATCAAATGAGACCAAGTTTAATAATCCATAATGGATCGAAGTTGATACAATTTGACAAATAAATGTTGGGCATAACAATACTGTTATTTAAGTAGTGCTTAACCGCTACATGGGATGCGAAAGATGTTCCTTGCACCACAAAATTGCTGAGGATGGAAAGCAACGTTGTGAGCAACACTGTCAAAACGAGGGCGAAAATATTAGCATTGTGTTAATAAAAATGGGTTTAAAATCCCGAAATCAGGAAAGGTTCCAATGTATCAGGGGTAGACTGCTGACCTGAGCTAGACCGGTACACGCACACACCAGGAAAAAGGAATGTTCCTACAAATTCTCCTTTTTTTCTTGACGAGGGACGTAGTCGAACGAAAAACGCAAGATTTGATAACCCATTTGATTATCATCGCTAAACTTGTACATCATAAACCAAACTGATTTTTCACTATTCAGAAAATCAATTCACACAATTAACAAATCGATCCAATTGAAATTCTCGTCTATTGTGAACCAATTTGTACCAGACATGTTTTTCACACGACATCGCACGAAATCCTCCTCGACGTGTTTACATTGTATGGCAATTTCTCGATCAAATGCGGAAATAAAAAGTGACAGAATTCAGCGACAGATAACCTGTAAGAGAAACCTATTGATAAAAAGTCTATATTCGAAAATTTGAGGAATAACTGAGCACTCGTAGGATGACTCAAAAGCTCTCTTCGAAATGAATCTCTCACTTTACTTTTTGCCTTTACTTGTCATAAAATATTTTACTCATTAGCTACATTTATCGATCGGTTGGCGTCCGTCTTAGGAGCGTATTATGGTACTCGACTCATTCACCCTCAACTTTGCCTATCCAGACTGAAACGGAAACGAAATTCCGCATGTCTCTCCAAAAAACAGCCCCATCTAATTTGAGCACACGGAGCTGGGTTTCAATCGCCCGATCAATTCGAGTAGCTGGTACATCCCTGATCGATTGTCCGTATAGGATTTCAGCGGCCAGTAGCTGCCGATTGGTCGAGCTGAAATTTTACGCTTCTCCTGATTGATTTCTATTTCATTCCTGTGAATTAGTTCGTTATTGCAATTCCCTTATTTCGTAATATTCTGATCAGGCAAATAATTTGACGAATTGATGAAGGTTCGCTTCTTATTAATTGACTGATCGGAAATCTCCAATACAAATAATGTTCAGTTAGTAACAATTTATTGGCAATGGATATGCGCTTCCCAACCTAGATCACAGAATCATAGTACATCTATTGCGTTCCATTGAGAAACCATTACCAAATCATGTCGTTAGAATTCGTGTGGACGCGAACTTGGGAATGATAATTCGCTTGATAAACGATGGACTACGACAGATATGGACCAGATTTTAGGTCTGCAACAGGAATAAATATGAACAGTATCAAAGAAGGATTTACAAGGAAATAAATGTTAAAACCTTGCCAAGAATATTTAATTTAATGGCTTATAAAAACATTTTCTATGGTAAACCGGAGCTTTCTATTGCTTCACAGTAGTTTTAATATGAACCTATTTAGAACTAATTGGTCGTCATCCAGGCTTTATCCCAACGGACGAGATTCATTTTATCTGGTCAAATGCGTCCAAAATGATTAGCTTCACTAAAGCTATGAAATAAATCGACATAAATGCGGACCGAGACTGGAACAACAAAATAGAAAGTAAGCATTTGGGCAGTCAATTTGCACATGTAATATTCCATTTCCCACTTGATGTCGTTCATCTTAAATACAATTCAAATTAAAATGTAGATATTTACAATTTACTAGATGTACATCTGGTAATCATGAAAAAAGTATGCGGAATTTCACTATCAACGTGACATAATCCATTTGTTTCACTATTTTCCGATATTTACTGTCTAAGCGAACGAGCAGAACTGAAATCTATTCCGATGTAAATCAAGCGGGCGATTCTGATATTGGAAATTCAAATCGGGACAGCGTCGAAGACTCAGTTACAAAAGTAGCTTTTCATGATGGTAATTTTTTAGGCCTGATGGAATTTATAACGACTTTGAACAGCAGCTTATGAATGCATTGGTTTTTATAGCTAGTTATTAATTCCGCTAGGGAAGCATTTATTTTTAATTGTTCTATAGTCTTAGCGGAACGCTATTCGACATTATCATAAATGTGTGGTTACCTAGGATTTGCGAAATCATGACGCTGACCTAAACCATTATACTCATTTAGAGACTGGTTCATTATTCAAGTAGTTCATGTGAATATATGTTAATTTTTGTCAAAACTTTAGCCCGTTATTGTTATTTTAAAACGGACAACGATCTTTTCGGATACTTAAGGAGCCGAAACTTGTGATTTTAATCCATTGAGGGAAAGAACGTCGCGGCAGTAAATTCAGGTTTCTCTTTCCGAATATAGACAAGTGTTCAGTTTGGGAATGGACGTTTTAACCAATATCTCAATGCCCCAGTGAACGGTACAAGAGAATAGAGTGCATGCAGACTATCGCTTCGTCTGGATAAATGAATGTAGTGAGGTATATTGCGTATTTGTGTTAACACTTTTAGGGCTAAACATTCAGCTAATTAACTATCAATGTTTTCCATTGGAAAGTTGCTTAATGGTTTCTGTGAACATCTGTCGCCTCCGTAATCTTACTAGTGGTGTCTTTGCAGTACCGTGCAGTGCCTGTGGAGTACCGCGCTGTATAGACCCACAGAATCCGGAGTTATCGAGTTCGATATTTGCTTGATGAAACTTATGCTACGAATTACTAACCTTCTCCCGCCAAACCGCCATACAAAAATGAATATACAAGACAATATCTTGATATTCATATGCAGATTGCTGTGATACTATTTAGTGATTAAAAAGTACCACTCTTTTGTGATTTTCCCTCTTTTTCTGTGCAATCCTCAAATTTCGGGATACACTTAATTAGGAATATGAAAAGAACGTGCTCAAGGCTGGTCAATCTTCTGCTATGTTGCACTCCTCGGGGACCCGGAAATTGAATTGAATTTCACGATCTGATGCATATCATGTCAGCCAGTAGATAAACTTTTAAGTAGTGGGGTAGTTATGACAGAATAAACATGAACAAAGAGAACTGCCTAACTTTCGGTACTTTTCCTATATGTCTAATTACTTAATGTTTAGTCAAAGTTCAATTCTAAATATACAGACTGACGTGGTTTCATACTATTGAAGAAAGTGAAATCTTTTTCAAACGCTCCGAGTTCAATATTGACCTTTTCCAGTTTAATGCGTTTATTTAACAAAAATTAGCTGACTGGTGAAATTTGTAAATTCATTTTATGATATTCATTTCAAAATGTTGCCATATTCCATCGGCATGTTACACTTAATCAACTTTCCGCACCAATGGGAAACGATTTGATCTAAAGATGGGTAAAAATATAATTCTCTCTATTGCATAAGTTCTGTACAGTGTTCCAGCATCACCATATCGATACCTCAACCCAAGTTAGCTACCCAGTTGGAGGTGCGATTCATATGATCAAGGGAGAAACCGTACAAGAGTCCCATGCTTTGAACGGTGAGTCAAACATGGGTCACGCTTGGTGAACCATTTCACGAACAAGGTCAATTCATTACTGGTTTGGGCAACATGACCTAAATTATAGTATTCCATTCTCTTTTTGTTGTTGTGTTGTTGAGCGACTGAGCTCATCAGCTGAATGGAGATCTTATATCTCACCCCACCCCATCCCCGCTTATAAACCAGGTTAATCGCTGCTACCATTCACTCGTTTAAACAGGCACGGCTGTGCATCAAAGCTTGTCGATCGATTGAATTTTGCCCCCATCAATGAAACCGTTATTTTGGCAGCAAGCACGACGATGGCGTTGTTGGCCACTGTATCAAAATTGATTGTTTGAGTAGTCGAATTGAATAGTTCATGGTTTGCAGAAGACCCGTGTAAATCACAGAACATTTATTTGCAGCACAGTCTTGAAACCTTGCTTTTCTTGGCTCCCATTTCCTTCATAAATCAACGATGATACTGTTTTGGTTAATCGTATTGCATCATTGTTAACATTGCTGAAAATGATCGAGGTAGACGTGTCAATTTTATATTAACTTTTGCTACATTTCAGCGCTTTTGCACACAAGCACGCACGCTCGCATAAAGCAGTATCTGAATAGTTTCTTCGGACTTTCGTGGTTAAAAGTGCCTTTGATCTTTTGAGAATCGATGTTCTTCTTTATACCTGCCAATCCTTAAAGGCCGTTTCATCAGCAATAAAAAATATCATCACTGGTATACATCCTATCGGTTCCCATGGCGCAAAGCCGACAGTACCCGCTCGAAAGCAGTCCACTGCATCACATGGTACCGATAAACGTTCATCTCGTACTTAAAAATGCAACAGGAGTCAGGTTTGGATCCCAAGTTCTAGGTTTGGATCCCATGTGTGTCTGAACAGCGGTGAAACCAACCTTTGGAAGCCATTGACATCATGATGACACTCTTATGCAAGCGTGATAGCCTTGATACAGGCAACGCTGTCCGCCATGGGGTACTCACCGTGATTTTTCCTCATTACGGTTCACCATGCTAAATGTACCTGGAAATTTTCGATAGCTTTGAACCAAGAGCACGCCTAAGATGGACCAGGGTTGACCACAGCTCTGACAACCGTTCAGTTCGATATAAAATAGTAGAAAATCTTTTTTTGAAACACCAAGCAAATTTACAGCAGCTCTCTGAGTCGCTGCTGCAAGCCGAATCAGTTTATCTTACACTTCTCGCTTTTGGATATGCTTTGGTACATTGTCACCTCGAATGACACCGCATCAAAATGCTAAAATCTGTGTGCGTTCGTCGTAAGGGTCACCGAACCAGTGAACAGTGTTGTATGTGCGCCAAACTCGATGAGGTGTCATTGACTGAGAGCGACATTCCATGTCTTTTTTATTCGATTAGTAAGCCGAGAAAGTGTGAGAAATTAACAGGAAGCACCATATACCAAGGAACAACACTGCATACGTTATCTTAGAAACGGTTGGTTTAAGTATACTAAAAATGAGGAACATGGTATAAATTGGACTTCACATAGGTGCAACTTAGCATGCGAATCACTGTGGCTAGGTTGTGTTACAAATAGTTATTCGACGGTCATCACCTTGTGCGAATCGCTTAACCAAGACCATCAAGAGTACTGATGCCTCTGAACAATCGGATGAGCTAATCCAAGCTTGATACTCTAAATTGATTGAGCGATTCACACGAGGTGATGACCATCGGCCGTGTAGCTCAGGAGTAAGGGTTTAAAGTCCCAACCCGAAAGTTCACGGTTCGAGTCCCGACAGGGACACAAAACGTACGCACTGCTGACGAGTTCCAAACAGGATGAAACAGCTGTCCAGTGCTCTTTGTTGGTTATCACAAACGTTTCAATCGCATTTAAATGGATACAAACAGTGAGGAATTAACGACCTCCCAAGGAGTGAAACCCACACCCAAAACCATCAAGAGCGCCTGGCACCTCTGAACAATGGAACTGGGTAATCCAAGGTTGATACTCTGGAATTCTTTGTCTGACGCACTTTGTTTATTTTATGATGTAGAAGACCGATGAAAATTAGTCCAATGCCCAAAGTATCCCACTGTATGCATCAGTTTATGAACATTCCCCGAACCCCCACAAGATCAAGATCTATCTTTGATACACCTTGTATCATTTGATCTGTCTATTTTGGACTGATGTCTTCAGTCAACCTCTGTATGCTTTCCTCGACCATTGGCTGATATTCAGTCTCATTTCCCCAGATGATACTTTTTCGTAAATTTGAATTCATTGCATGTTCCAATCAGTTGCTGGTTTGATTTTCTGAATGCTTTACGGAAGGCCGCAAAATGCAAAACTTCAGATGCGCCCCAGTCAACAATTCCAGTGTATTTCAACGTGTTTTCTGTCCCTATTTTGCACTAAAACTCACAGCGCCTGTTTCCACTAGTGATCATGCTCTGATTCTTATAAGACCCACAGTCTGCTCTCGTTCCATTCACAGTACACTCACAAGAACCAACCAAACCACTATTCGTCTTCTCAATCTCTCCCCAGAAAACACTGCTCTTAAGCGTTTCATTAGTGTCATTTCTTCTTGGTTTTCTTTCCGTCCCTCTTTATACAATGCTTACTTATTCACTGAAACACTCAATCACATGTTTAGCCTACGCTGCCCTTTTGAAACTCTATTTGTCTGAAATAGCAGAATAGCACCTCCACTGTTGAAATCATTCAGAAGATAGAAGCGACGATCATAAAAATCTAGAGACTCAACGACTGTCAAGTATTATACCAACCTTATCAAAACTGAAGTCAAACGCCCCTTTGTGTCGAACGTTTCCCATCTTCTACAGTGTAAAAATAGTAAGCGAAGTTGACAAGGTATCAAATTGCTGTGTTGGACCAAATCCAAAGCTGCTGATTTACCACGGATTTGGACAGTGGTAATGCAGCATCTATCCACTCATCAAGCGATGACATCACACCATTTTTTCTAGATAATACCGTCTCGAAAGAAGAAACATTTTAGCTTTTGTGTACCGTATAAACCACGTGAAATGTTGGTCTCGATGGTCTTTTATCTTCCCTTCTGAGATATGGGACTTACTCCATCAGCAAAATGTTTGCATCATTTTTGAACACTTCCTTAAAACCCTGCTCCACACCAGACTGATGGAAATAAATGACAATTGTTCCCATTCACAAATTCTCTACTTCAAACGTTCTAACCAAATGCTTTTGTCCTATCGCTTTAACTTCTGTTGAACTTAAACTAGCAGAGCGTGTTTTTCTTACGCGCATTCAGTCTTCATTTGATGTCTCGTATAGTCCTATTCAGTTTGCCTATAAACCAAACTGATGCACGCTAGATGCAGTTTCCGCACTTGTACATAAAATCACGAAATCCTTGAATGAATCTGCGAAATCTGTTTGTTGTGTGTTTGGTTCATCTGCTTTTGATTCTATTCCTCGTTTTCTTCTTAAACTGGAGACCTTCGGTTTTCCTAGGCAGTTGTTAGCTTGGCTTGCTGATTACATCTCCGAGAGTACTTGACTTGTCTGCTAGCACCCTTAATTCTCGATACGAATACACTGACGGTGTGGGTTTATGCCAAGCCATATCCGATTCTTCTGGTCTTTCACAGTTTTCTGACAACTTTGAAAACATTTAACAACCTTCCACCCCATTCCGCTTCTCTCTTAATCCTTCCAAATGTTTCCTATGTCTCTACATTATCACACCCTTTTTCCCCATCTGAACCGGTATAGATTGGCTCTGAACCAGTATCCCTAGTAACCTGTTCTAAATACCTTGGAGTTTTAATTGATGCTAATCTTAATTGGACCTTTCACATTGAACAAATCGTCAGTAAGCCGTGACAACCTTCTTTTCATATCCGTAAAATTCGTCAGTTTCCTATTCGACAATCGATCATTTCCAAATTCGTGTACCAGTGTATTTTCCCCGTTATACTTTAATGTTCACCTATTATTTTCCCAAAATCCTAAAGAAAGATTTTAAATTGCGTCGACGTGGACTGACCGTCATTAGTCTCGTCTTCTCAATCCCGCTGGAAGAGTTGGTAACTAACCTGTACGAACGTCATTTAAATGCATGTGGAATGTTTGAACATAAGAATCCTATTGACTCCACGCATTTGTTACATGCACATTTATTTTCCCGTTATTCCCATCCCTCAACTAGATCCCATCCCAATACCGTTGTTTTCTCTCCCGAATAAACATATCGCAAATCTACGGTACCCTCATTAGCACGTATTCTGGTTAACAAAGAACAGGTTTTCACAGACTTTTTTAACAGTTTTGGGATTTAAATCTTTTTATTGTTTTTTTTTTATTTTTCCCCCTCTTCAACTTATTTAATTATAACTGAAATGTAGGCTTTATGCCTACAGAAGTTATTACAATTTCGATAACAATAAAAATTTTACGTTCGTCGAAATATTGAAGATCATCAATGATCAACCTCAGATAAAGTACATTTTTTTCTTTACACAGTATGGTTTGAGTCAGTGTTGTCTCAGAGTTTGTTTTTGCTTTATCTGTTCGGTACACTCCTTAGATCTGACTGGCTACTCGCTAACTCAATTGAAATTCCTCAGCCAACTGGGTAGGAGTCACGATATGTCACTGTATGAAAAAAAAGATTGTCATTTAACTCTCGTCAACACAAAACATTCCCTTCGCATTCGAAAGCTTGTGGTTTTATTTTCTAAACATATCCACTAGAATGTTTTCTCTTCGCACATTGTTTTCTTGTGATTGATTTCGTTAATTAATGAATGAATTTAAATTTTACATCTCGACTCAATGATGATTAGTCGAGTTTCCTAAATTTATATGACCAATTCGATTTTTAAAAATTGATGACCACATACTTTCTCATATCAAATTTGCTACTACTATTACTACTACTACTACTACTACTAATGCTACTAATACTACTACTACTACTAATACTACTACTACTACTACTGTTATATTCCGAAAAGGCGGTGCTGGTTGAGCAGAGTTCTTTATTGCAGAATACAGATTGAAGGTCACTAATTTTGCATGCATAACACGAAAAGCTCATCAGAAACTTGCCTTCGCAGCACATCGCGGCACATGGGCAATGGGTAGAGCAGGTAGTGTTTATTCTTCCCAAATATATTACTTGGTCCTTGATGGTCTTGTTCCACTTTTAATCACCGAAAGTTACCGACTACTCACACGTGAGTAGTATCTCACAACACTACTACTACTACTACTTCTACTATTACTACTACTACTACTACCATGATCGCACATGTTCTGACCTGAAGCTTAGGGACGGTATATAAATTTAGTGAAGTATACGGGTATGAGTAAACTCCTACTAAGGAATACGTGCATGAAAACGTCCATGATAGCCTTATCTTTACATACGATGTTCCAGTGTAGCATTTCTATCAGTGAGATCAGGAAAGTAAACTGCTAACTAAATCGCTCAAAATGATTCTTTCTGGTAGTTAAGCGTTTGTTTTCAGTGGGATTGTGAAAGCTTGTTGGACCCAATTATGAGATTCATCTTCCGGTTTTTATGCGCTCCACCAGTCGGGCGGCTAGGCTATACCTACGAGATTGAACATTTCGCATGCCGTTACGCAATCAAATCTAACACTTCTTGGAAGCAAAACAAAAATGCAATAAATTTTCAACGGCCGTAGAGACAGATAGCGTTGCCAGAAAAGTGAAGACAATTTTGAGTAGAAACAGCAAATACGTCTCCCGTAACCCAGATTCTGTGTGCTATTTTGTTTTGCTGATCAAGTGAAGCACAGTGTTTGTGAAAACCATGTTGGCAAAGTGGGTAATATGCTCATTGTCCGCAGGTGGGAAAATCGAAGCGCAACACCAAAACATCGGCCTCCTTAATCCAAAAGACACGATAATTCTAATGAATACATATCGTGGCACGCAATAAATAAATGCAAATGACCAACCTATACATCATAACCATTGTACATAGTAAAACTCTTCTGTCATTTAGACCTCTTCTATCCTAATGAATTATGCTTGGTTCATGAAACTTTTACTTATCTCCAATGCATACAGGACAAAGTAATCCATGAATAAGTGGTTCCTTTATTTATCCTCAGGAAATCCCATTATTTCTGCACCAATCTCACGTGAGCTTGCATTCACGTAATTCTGTTCGCCTGAAGACCAAAGTACCACCACAATAACTTTCACTCAAGTGTAATCTGCATTCATGTGATAACGAGCAGGCAGATCGGCAAACGCAAACGTGTACTGAACAGTTCGAAACCGGATACAAACATCGAACAAGTCACGCACATTTGGTTGCTTACAGTTGGATCCGCTTTGCACAAACAAACAATGTGCTCTTTATAAGTTGTGTGCCTATCCCGACCATTTCAGCTCGGAAACTAGAACTTCAATAGCCTCATCTTTCCTACATTGTCCCCGCTTAGTTCCTTTGCTCGACCAGAGTGACAACTGTATAACAATCGCATATCTCGTTGATGGATCACTTTCTGTGTGTGTGTTCATTTCACACAAACCACTTAACAGGCTCGGTGACCAGTTTAGTGCCCTGTTCACCTTCAAATGTATCACGCAATACCAAAATACGTGAGGCCATTCGAGAGCCTTTTAAACGTGATCAAATGTGCAAGACATTACCAGTGTTGTTTTAGTAACTGGAATGTGTGATGTTTGTTGTGCCAAATGAACCCGTAGAGCACAGATTAACTTCAATGCCCATGCCGTATGTTACATCATAATTCCACTTCCTTTGGTTTTATCCCATATTTGTAACAAAAGATTCTTTCTGTTCAATATTCTCCAGTACAACATCATTTCTGCAGGGTAAAGTACTAAGAAGATATCATTCAATGCTGACGGTAACAATAAAACTCCTCATCTCAGTTGTTCTTGTTCATACCAATATATCAATATTATATATATACGTATATATACCGTTTATAGGATTGAAAAGTTCTTAGTCTTGATCCCTGCGGCCGAATTTCAGATGAGCAGTGAATAAATGATTGCTTTTTTCGTTCTCCCGATGGTCCAGATTTCTCGGGATGTGGGTTGTGTTGAGAGAGAACAATGAGAGCTTGCGTAACCAAAGTATTTTCTGTGGTGATGGTACAAACGGAATCTGGTTAGTACAGATCAGACCATGACTAACCTCCCATATATCACATTTCAAATGAACAGAGTGTTCTTTACTTTAGTGACGAAAAACGACCTGTTGCAGCTGAGATACATCAGCCCACAAAGCAACTATAGGTCATCGCAGTTTCAATACATTGAAGAGTTGCAGGGAATGATAAAAGCAAGGGCTGATAGAAGTCTCATCACATTTTTAACCTATAGGACAGTAAGATTACGTATTCCGTCTGAGGTTCTGGGCTACATTTCTTTGTGTGAACAACCAGATTGAAGGATTTATCCCAACCCCAGGCTAGTTGATGTACGAGTCTACCAACTGGTCGTGGATGGTCGTGGTGAAATAAATAAAACCTGGATTTGGAAACTGACCACTCTTTATGAATGCATAAATATTTGTCAGAGTCATCCTTTAACTTATGCCGGACGTGTCCATTGTGGGTGTCATTAGTCAAATTCTACTAAAGACAATTCAACTGTCTATGCAGAAAGAATTCGTTCATATCACCTTCGTCGGTCGCCAATCTTTAAGGTAAAAGAGCCAAAAGTTAGATTAGAATGAGTGAATGAAATAGCTATAAGAATGACCCAACCAGGTCAAAACAGTTATCCGGTGCTTTCCAACTTTTCACTTCATGCAGATGCTTTTCTTGTCACATGGAATAGAGAAACATGGTACACAGTCCCACAGCATCAANTGAGAGAGAGCGTTTTGTGTGGTGCAGGAGAAGCAAAGCTTACTTTTTGCAACTATTTTTTGTTTGTAAAGTGATTTTACCGAAAACAACAATTCCTCCACCAACAATCTGAAACCACGGATATTTTAACATATATTATCCCGGAAAAATCATCCGACGATGTGAGTACAACCTGCACAAATTGTCTACCTACCTGGTACTTTGATAAAAATTACACTTACGAGGCAAACAAGTGGGTTACTTTGCTTTAGCAGAATAATCGTAATGTAATTAATTGTTTTTACAAGATAAGTAAGACGTGTGCAATGAAAACTTTGAATTGAAACACCAACTCAAAATTAGGACTCAGTTACTCGCATATTGTAGTAGTAATCACTCGGTTAATCAATTCGCTTAATCCAATCTATGGATAGAATGTGAGTTAAGTATAATTTACAGTTAAGGATATCACTTTTACATTACCATTTCTCTGACCAACTGAAATGAATCACGTTCGTTAGATTAACCGCAGAACTGTTTTTCAATAAAGCCGATAACTATCAATCGCTAGATTGTTTGCAAAACTAGCACATCACTGTCTTTTTTAAATGCAACCTTTCCACTTTTCTATCGTAATGGTCCACAGATCAGTACGAAACACACATGAGTCTACCGTGTGAAATTCGAAGCATTATTGTCATTATTATTATCATTGTTATTATTCTCTGATGGACGGCAACGAAATACGGGATTCTTTATTCCATTATTTTTGATACTTCATCAATTAGTTTTGATTGTTTTGGTCTGTTTTGGTCTTGTTAGATCTGTCACTCATCTCCAGGGGTCAAAACTGCATCTGGGCACATGATGTGAGTGTGATTTGTTTTCGACTAATCCTACACATTCCAGCAGAAAGCGTCATCGTTGATGTGGAAACCACAGTTTCCGTTCAGCATAAGTAGGACTGCTGTGCATGACGTATTCACATGAATGCATAGTCTAAGAAAATGGCATTCATTTGGTTCCTTCAACTTAGAACCGAAGGGTAGAATAATTATGGGTAACCTGAGTACACGCTTCACTCAAGTATTGCTAGAGCTCATGATTTGCCACTGAATGGTTAGTCTATCATCAGTTCGTTGGTATATCAAGCTAAAGAACCTCATGTCCTTCATGTGCAATCCGGTGCACATTTTATGGTAGAATCACAGGGATCTCTTTGGTAAATGATACGAATGATCAACTACTCTGGAAATGTAAACCAAATCAGGCCACTACAAGAAAAAGATTTTGCGGGACCGTATGATATTGAAGCTGTCTAGTACTATAGTTGAATGGGTTCGGGAGGTGAACTATTTTTACGATCACCAGTGCTCAACAATAGAACAGAAATTCAAAAACAACCATGTGTTTAATTGTCTAAGGATTTCTAAAACGGCTATTCATTTGCATATTGCTTCTATAACCCGTTTAGGTTAGATCGTAAGCATTTGCCTCTCGAACGTTCCGTTAGGTTTGGTGCAACTTCCGGTTATGAGCCAAGATACATAAAGCAGCTTTCCAATGAAACTGATGATCCGTTTATTCACAATGAAATAGATCAACAGTGACTTACACAGACATCTTGTTTTGCACTGCTGGTCCCCCCCAAAACGCTGGTTACGGAAAGGTGATGTTCGGGCGCCATTTTGAAATTGCCAGATCTCGAAAGCCGTCTGTTGTATTATTATTTTTTCACAGTGGTATTCTACCAATTGAATCAGTGCTACACATTACCGAGATTGGAAATAAATAGATGGATTGTGATACACTGGTTGAAAAGCAACTTTACATAGAAGAATCTCAGCCAACATTTCAAGGTCCATGAGCGATAGTGATGTTATTGGTGGTAGTGAAACTCAAATTCATACCTACTAAACAATGTGATGTATATTATTACTCGATGCCAGCACTGTGCAGTCCTTGATTGTTTGGTCGTTCATCTATTTCCTTTCACATATGAAGCATTCTTATTTTCAGTGTGCTAGAGAAAAATGTTCTTTGCTGCAAATGGTATCACTAAAATATAGTCACTCCTTCTTATTGACCACGAAATGATTGACCGAAGGTTCTAGTACTCACAAATTTAGCTGCATCTTGCAGTAATAGATACATTTCTCTTACATGAGGTACAAAAGTCCTCACCAGCGGCATTGATAAATGATTTGTGTGACAGTCGTGCACATAATTGATGATATATCTTGGGCTCCGTGCTTATTCTTTCGTTTCGCAACGTGTTTGATCACGTAGAGTAGCCATTTTATGTAATTGAACTCGCACTTCATAGCAAAAGGAAAAATAAATATTTAAAATATCAGTATCATTGGACGAATAAAGAAACCTCATTACCAAATTTTCATTTCCGGTGATATGTGTTCACCGAGAAATTAACGAGCAGCTAATCTTATATTACTTGTACTCGAACCGGTCGTTCACTGAATTGCAATTCTCTTTGCGTCCCATCGATGGAATTTAGTTGTAAATCATACGTGCATAAACAAATATAAATCAAAGAATAATCGGCTGATACCTCCATTCCAGGACTTCTTCCAATACAAAAACAGTGTCAATACGCATGCATAATCTCTGATCAATTTGCTAGCTCATTGCTACCTGATCTTCTGAACTTGTGGGCTTTTCCGCTTTTTGGTGGTGTGACAGACATGTGTGGTCATTATGTCCTTGGTTTGTGGAGTTTATTTGTAGAAGCGGTTTGCCTGTTGTTGAGATAGTAATCCAGGCAGAATAAAGTTTATCACTTAAATATACTATGAAAAGATGGCTTGAGAGTGAAACAGATCATACATTTTGTGCCATTAGAGTAGATAATTGTGCAATTGATGAAAACTCAACTGCCAGTAAAAGTCATTAAACAAGCCGTTTTGGACTGTCTTTGCATGCATACCATAACACGCACACCAGTCGTGTAACTGATCGTAATATGTTTTTCAGATACACCTTCGATTCCCGTTGTCCCCTCTGTATAAAAGTCTATTCGCTCGCAAATGAGAGCCGTTTCCAGACTGCGACTGGTCAATAAGCCGCGAAATCATGGAAACCGCGTTTCAGAATGATTCTCAGCATAATAAATCGACTCATTGAAGCATGTGACAGTTCCACATGCAAACAAACTCATAATCCAAATCAGAATTGTGTAATGTATGCATGCTATAAGAACTGCTCAGAATTTCATCTGGTCGCGCTCAAAAAATTGTCTGAATGGGGACTCATCGGGTCCTATGGCAGAAATAAGCAGTGGGTAAAACGTTTTAAATTCATGGAACATATGTTTAGCGCCTATGCCTGCGGTCTTCTTTCAGGGTATGCCATTTCATGAATCACAACATATTTATCGATTTGGTGGATGATCTATTTATATAAAATTTTGTCGACCATTTCACAGATGAATTTTTAAAGCGATAACGATTACAAACCTGGATTTTTGAACCCCATTGTCTGTTTCCCAGTTCTCCATACTGTTATTTTCCTGGAAACCGTTAAGAAGCCACAACTGCTTATCGGAAATTTCGATTGAGATGCATTAACCTCACTCTGATATGCACAGGAGTATCCAGTCCTTCTTTTTAATAAACACGTACCAATGGACTGGGTGCACATTACTTAAAGCACCTTACTTTGCGAGCTAACCGGTCAGAGTTCATGTTAAAAATCGGTAAGTAGTCAAGGCCCATTATTTCAATTTATGAGGTCGTGGAGCTTTGTTTTCCCGAATTTTCTTAGCGTTATAAACGATCCTTATCACGCTTTCAGTACTAGCATTCAATCGAATTTCACGAAAATGATTTATAATTCATATATGGAGGGATATTTAGTTGAGAGTCATCGTCTATTTCCCTCTCATGATGCATAACACCTATTCACTTATATCATAAAGTTGCAGACTAATTTGCATCAACCATGGCACCTCATGATATACAGTCAGCTGAACTGTGTACATTAACGGCCGCGTTTCCTGATTGCTGATAGAAGAACGGCCACTTTGATGTTTACCAAGAATTCACGGCCATTGCTTCGCAGTACAAACAGTCACAGGCTGTCAACGTCATTGTCTGAGAACAGGGTAAGCGAACTCTATCACTTAACTTACGTGACATCCACGAAAATGACCTACCAGTAAATAAGTTAATCACCGTTCTCTTGTCAATCTAAAGGTAGCACTCCGTTACGCAAGGTCTAGAGACGAAACATCTGTATTGTAGATTTCACTGTGTAGTAAAACCCGAAGATTCTTCACGGTTGAATTCAAGAGGCTACTTAAAAATAAAAGTAACACAAAGCACTCCCAGCATTCTCTACTAATCAGAAAATCACACACGCTATATTAAATTGATTGTAATGTTGTAGATTATGTAATTTCATAATCTGGTTTGATCTTTTCCAGTGTGTGACCTTTTCCACAAAACCATGTTTTCTGAAGTGTCCTCAGTGATGTTTCCGTTTGTCACAACTGAGAGAAACAGCAACAACTTGGGCATGTATGGAAAATATGTTCATTTTGTAGGTACAACACTCAACTTCTTTATTATACAATGTTTTTAATTGATTTTTCTTCTTTACCCTCAGATACTTTACTTGCAGACTACAGAGCTTGCAAGCTCAGTGTCTCGTACGATTTTTCTCAAATATACCCTACTAGTATTTTCAGTTAATCAACTCCTACATAAGTATACGTTAGTTTTTTATGTCTTTAGGCATAGCTGCCCATAAGAGATAAGCCAGGGATAGATCATTAACGCATATTTCGATTTGGTGAAAATTCCAGATCCGGCCACCATAAACTGGTCACAGACTTAGATGCTTCAAGTCGACACGGATAATCGAGATTCAGCTGGTCACCGCAACCACAGTTCCTCGTCGGACAGACCGCTGAAGCAAAGCTTAATTCTTTGAGGTCAGTTGATGGCCTTCTGAGGATATAGCGGAACAGAAAACGTCTCCGTTGCAGGAAATCGCGTAAACCTTCTGTTTTGACGCAGCGTTTGGGGCATCTCGGTTGGAGATTCGGCTCCGTCATCTTACTTTCTGTATGCCACACGTAGACACCAGCGTTATGACTTCCTCGGGTCCAACTAGTCTTGTTTCGTTGCTGTGTGTTAGGTTGGGGCAAATGATAAATTTCTAGACACGCGCACTGGTTTTCAGGTTTATATCTCAACGGTTCCACAGAAACTATCGTGGGAGCAGAAAAACTGACGATGCTTCGTGACGTATTGGATTCAAAGTATTTGCAAACTGGTTCATTTTCTTCAGCTTTTGTTCTTTCTAGGCCGGTGATTGCTGGGGTGTCAGTACAGGTAAAAAGAGAGTTTCAAATATGGTGACTTTTAACATTCCTACTCTAGCGGAAAGTCCGCTATGGCTGAGTTTGCACTGTAGGTTTGCAATGATCTCTCCAATTACTACAATATCGTCTGTAAACTCGAGGTTTGCGATCATTGGATCAGGGCCAAGTTTTATCCCACGGTAATTGTTCCATTACCAATGAAATTGTTGAATGCTACTGGTGGAAGCAGGTATCCCTTCGAATCCCAAAATTTCGTCTGAACTCGGTTGGCAGTCGTTGTTGGCATTCCAACGGCACACAGTACAGATTAGGGTGAATTTGCGAACATGAAATAGAAAGCCCTCGGTGATCGACCGATGGAATATCAGGTGATGATCCAGAATCCTGGTCAGTGTGACGATTTGGTCCACTAAGAGAGCACGGGGTGAGTAGCTTTCTGGCAACACTCGGTTTACTTCATCTTCTTCGACGATACATCTTTATTCCTGGCACTTTTTAGTGCTAGCCACAGGGCAATAGAGTAATAGCCATGACGCTTTTGAATGATGGCTAGTCACAGTCACTCACATCACGATGCTGCCATCGGACATTTGGGTCTTTTGTTGCACAGAGAGCACTTGCCAAGCGAAAACCAACCCCATCTTCATTGATCATCTGGGATGGCTTCTTCTGTGAACCAATGTCCAATGTCCTATAGAGCAGTTCTCATATTTTCGTGCTAGAGATGCGTCCGGGAACATACAGCTACATTGACAGTGTTGGTTTTTGGTGGTCCATGTCTTCCGGGATCACTGCTCAGTGAGTGAAGATACTAAATGGATCAGTAATACACTACTAAGCACTACCAAACGGTTAAACCTTTGACGTTGAAAGGTGTGATACACTGTGGTGAAGATGAGGATATGACAATTCATGTCACCTCACAACTCAGCTTCTTGTTGGAAGTCAACGTTTGACTGACTTTTTGCAACCAACACAGATTCTATATTGTCATGTACCATTCATACAATCTCATCAACTGCAGATGGTTTTTTACAGTACGGTGCTTACTGCCCGCAAGATCGCTTGACAACAATATCCTGAACGGGTTTATCTATGCGAGCATTCTACTGACATTCGATTATGTGACTCAAAGCCAACGGTTTCAGATTCTCATCCGAATTTTCACTTTTTTCACTCTCACGGGGGTACAAAGGGTGCACACTGCCGCCGAGTACCATTAAGGATAAACTAAATCTTCCGTTGTCCATATCGATCACTGCGAAAAGCTGTTCCAAAAAAGAACATGGAACAGTAAAAATGGAATGTAGAAACAACCGAAACGTCGAACTGCTTTACAGTTTAATCATAGTGAACGTAGCCGCCTGTCTCATGAAGTTTCGTTCTGAGTTCGGGGATAGTAGAAAAAGTATAGCACTTCAAACACTGTTTACAATTGTCTGATGAGTTATCCGTAATGTATTACCATTGTTCAAACGATACCAAAATTTATCAAGCACCTTACGTCTGTTTGCCGCTGGATTTTCACTGAATCAGATCTCCAGTGAGGGTGTAATAAACCATTAATTTATGCCACAAATACTTTGATTCTATCAGGGGCATACAAAATTTCCTAAACGTTCCTTACGGCCGGTTATGCCGAATTTCAAAGTGTGACGATCTGTAGTGCAAAGTGACTAAACCAAATACAGGAATGTGGAAATTAAAGTGGTTTAAGGTAACCCATAAATTTTTTAGCTCGCATATATCAAAATATGTTCAACTAGGTGCAGCTTGTACGTGGGGGATCACACGAACATTAACAGATGGAAAACAATGAATTATCACTAGATGACGATTCACTGACCTATTTTACGAATTTCAACATCCATTTAGTCATTTTTTCATTCGGTTCGCATAACTGTGTACGAATCCGCACAGCTCTTCTCGGTCAACCGCTCGGACTAGCGCATAAGTCACATCAAACAAAAGCCATCAGAGAGTGAACGTGCAATGAATTCGACGCACCAAACTTGTCCCACTCATGTTAAATCACATGACTAATCTGGCGCGCAATCGATCGGTCGCTCTTTATTCTGTCGGATGTTTGTTTCATCTTTTCTGTTGGTCAAACGACGGATAAATCGTTGACTGCGTTCAATCGATTCTGTGGAATTCATCATCGAAAACTTCGTGTAGAACTCTCAAATTTAATATATTCACCTGGTAGCAAAAGTTTTGTATTCCCTAGGTTCTCATCTTATCTACACATCTGAGTAAGGTACCATGACCATTCTGGAAAAAAGCATTACAATAGTTGAGTAAAAAACCTGAATACCAAATTTGTTTTCTTTAGATTTTAGTGAAGGACAAAATGGTTAATGTCTCAGCAAAATTGTCGGATCCCTATAGTTCCAATTGAATAAATCACATTCATTTTTTCTGAGCGGCCGTAACGTTTCACAACCTCCTTATACCTTTGGGGAATATCTTTTACAAAATTCCGGAACGCTTCTCCTTATGGATGGATAATTATGTATGTTTTAGGCCGGTTTCCATCCAGACTATCACTTCATAGATTCCCAAATTGTCATGCTATATTCGGGTCAGAATACTCCCAAATGTTCTCGATTGGGGTAAAATCTGGACTGCATGCAGTGTGTGGCGGCAATTTATCACGGAAGAAAAAATCAAATAGATTGAAGAACGGTGGTATTCTTTTACCAGAATACGGCTTCTGTACGATCAATTAACGCCGTCAGTGGCAACAGGTAGAGCTCCAGTGCATAAGCGCACTTCTCGGAATCTTGAAGGCCATGCAGACCAGTGAGGCCACTTAGATCGTAGGCTCAAAATGCACTTCTCAGAAGCAGCAAATCTTCCATCGATCTGTTGACTGAAGCACCGTTCTTTTCCTAACACATTGACCTGAAACACTGAACCAGGGAGAATTCCCACTTCTGAAGTATGAGTCAGCTCACTGAAGGCTAAAAAGACCAATTGGTGTTTATTCCTGAAAATTTCCAGGGGTCAGTCCATTCGATTTTGTTCTTCGTTCCGTTACGAGCACTCAATACGTTGCGGACCTATAGGACTTGATCAGTTGAGTTATTGTGCTATTTCGTGTGGACGGAACACCATTTGATAAAACGTTCCATTTTTTATTGTAATAAGAGCTAAGAAGTATAAATTGCATACATGGTCTACTAAATTAATACCCTCAAAACAGTAGATGCAGTGTAAACGGACGGAGTTTGAAAAGTTGATCTCAGGAGGTATTTGTTTGTACAAACAAACGAGGTTCTCTGGATTGATGTGTTTTGTTACAATAGCCTGTAGCTAAAATTTTAGATTAGTTTATTGATAGGCACCAACTGGTGCCGTATCGGAATGCTGTTTGTGGTTCACAGCATCAGTGTTTCTCACTACCCGAGTTACCTGTACTCGATCAAGAACACGTTTACTGATCCGCTCGTGTGTAGGCGTGATCATGTGACCTTACCCAAAGGCGTGTATAAACACATACAAGATACCTAGAACACAACCTGTTATAGTATTGAACTCCCTCCCACGGCCAGAATTGAACTATCCCAATGGAATCAATTAGATCTGCAGAAAAAGGGAAGTATTAGAAGAAATTCTGTGCATAAATAGTGATGTATATGAGTGTCAGGAACACTACCGGTCTCTAGTTTTCCTATATTTCTTGTGAACGGTAAGTGTGGAAGCCAAACTGCTTCTTTCCTTTACACAGAGTTGGTCATTTAGAAAATGGAGAATAATCGGACGTGGCCTAGAGCATAATGAATAAGAAAGAGTGGCTCGTGATTGGGAAGCAGTGATAAATCGAATTTAGATATCATGCGCCACGGTTTATTTTAGGGGTCTAGAATGTAAATCCTGAATAAAACTTGGGATGCGCACCAATGGTGAGCACGAGCAAGGGCGAAACTCAAACGTACAATTGACTGGTGTGTGTGAAGTCTGAATATTAATCAGTCACCATCAAAAATAATTATCCACCATCACATTTCACGCGTAAATGTGAGTTACCTATTATCAAAGATACGAAAAAATGGAGAAAAAAATCAAAAATTATAATTGTACAAATGGATTTTTGGCAGATTTGAAGTTTGTATGGTGATTGCGAAAAGTTTAGTAGTCTCGGTGGGTTTCGAACCCACGCATGGACGCCGCCTGCGCTTTGTACGCGCACGCTCTACCAGCGGAGATACGAGGCCAAACCGATGGCACTGATCTTTTCACATTTGGATGGGTAATTCGAATATGAAAAAATCAGTGTTATCGGCGTAGCCTCGTTGCCCAGCTGGTAGAGCGTGCGCGTAAAAGGCGTAGGCGGCGTCCATGCGTGGGTTCGAATCCCACCAAAGCTACTGGATTTTTCACAATCGCCATACAAAATATAACTGTCAACACTCTGAACCTTTTTCATATACAAAACTTTCAACTTTGACATTTTCTCAACAGTCGCATTGTGCTGGGAACTTCACTTTGTCCTTAGCAAATGCATTTTCTTATACAGAAGCCAGGCTTAGTCTGCTCTCGTTGAACTTCGTCCACAATGATTGGTAGTAAACCGCATCAGGGAGAGCAAGCATTTCAAGGAATTGTGCGTTTTGCTTCAAGTAGATGCCTTACAATCCTTCTATGTTGAAGTTCTATCCAGCTGAAGTTAGCCATCTCGTTAAGATCTAATGCACAAGATGCCGTTACAACTTAGTTCTTCTAGTAGAAATGATGATAATGCTCTGTGAATATGCAATTTGATGATACGTATAACGAATATCCGATATTGATGGAATTTGAAGAAGCTGACCTGGTTGGTAGGTCTTTAAAAATAAGATTAGCATTCGGTGGAATTTCACAATAAAACCGGAAACTGGTTCTTTTTTAAATATGTGACATCTGGATGCAACTGATGAGGTTCTTCACAATGATTTTCAAACAATTGAGCCTTAACAGTGCCTGAGTCCACGAGTGTGTAGTGCATTCTACGATTTTTTCATAATGTTATTAAAAGAATGCTCGGTACTAGGCTATTTGAGTCAGTCGAACATGAGACTCTCTTTGGTTACTCTATTCGCAAAGAATGTTTCAGAAGTTTGGTACTCCAGTAGAGTAGGAGTGGACAAAAATAGACGAACAGATTTCTCAAAACCAGCACTGGTGTCAAGGATGCTTTAATTCACCATTCCTGTATAATTTCGTAGCAATAAGTGGTCTGAGAAATCCTTGCAGTAAATTGGCAACTGGAGAAAAGCTGCGTGGTTTGGATTACACCAATGACATGCTCTGTTTGTTCCGATGCATCCAGGATCCGCGAAACACACTTGAAAGATTAAAAAGGTTCTTCTACTTATTTTCATTATGCTTTTCGAATCTTAAAAGGGCGTGAAGTGATGGCGCAAGATTGGATGTTGAATAACCACACCATGAAGAGTAGATTCGGACAAACAGGCTGGAGTTGAAAGCCTCTCCTGAGCAGTTGCGTGACCAAAGACGACGGTGTATTCAAGGAGGTTATCCTACGCATACCCAAGACTCGAGAAGCGTATGTCGAAAGGACACTTTTGGAGTGGATGAAATATTACTTTAAAGTTGAAAGGCACCTGTATTGCGCTAGTGTTCCTCTTTTCGTTTGTAAGATAGATAACTTGCTAGTAAATTCATATATGAGCTAGAGGTTTTCGGCATTCGTTCTTTACGTAGCTTGGCATAAGTAGGATGGACCGAAGGATTAAGTAATCTTCAGTTGATATGTCATATGTTAGATGTTATTTCGGCAAAAATATTTATCATCAAACCGTATTTGATCGAGCAGGCTTTCTAGTTGCAGTTTCTTAGCCGGTCAGAATGCTTTAATAGGTGGATATACACTATTGAGCCATCAGGTGTTTCGATCATAGAGGTCCAATTTTTTCTCCCCTCTTACAAAATAGACCCAACTTCTACAACTAAACTTATCTTAGGTGCACCATCAGTTGGGCAGAGATCAGCAAAATTTCCAATTCTTAATTTTTCTCTCCGGTGGTGAAGAGGATGATGCTCATCGATATCTTTGTTATTTTAATTTTTAAAACCAGATATTCTTGATATTAGTAACCGCAAATAATAACGGTTGCCGTTTTCTTGATGATCAAATTGCACAAACAGGTGCAACTTAATGACCGGAAAGTCCTGTATATTCGGGATATCAAATGAATTTTTTCTTTAATTTTGATCATCGTCCGGTCCGATTTAATCCACCAGCTACCCTCATTAACAGGTAACAGGTGAGTTAACTTGTCCTGTGCATGTGTAAGCATCATCTCGTCTTTATCACTTGAATCACTTCCGTTCGTGCTAGTCCACGATAAACCATTACTTCGCCTAGCATCGAAGTGATTCTACCATATATCCTCCCGGACTCACCGAATGCTTCATCAACGCACTACGAAAGCTACCCCGTTCTTCGTTTCATAATATCATAAAGTATCGTTTGGTTAAGATAATACTAAAGCACTAGAATTCACCTGCTGCGATTCAGCAGGCACGGAAAACAATAAAGTCAGATAAATTGACATTTCGAAATCACGAGCTTTGAAATAAAGTTCGCTAATCGTGAGGTAAACAGTTTCAGCCCAGTTAATATGATCATCAAATGTGTTATTTCGAGGAAACGGACTTTTAACGACCAATTTCCACGACTGAAGAGAGAATATATTGAAAGCGGAATCAGCTTCGGAGTAAAGATACAGAGTAAGAACAAACTAAATCTTCAAAACATTTCAGTGGATAAACGTAACCATATCACCCGATGCCCGTCACTAGCTACTAAACCGGTCCACAGGTTCCCAACCGGGCAGCCCTACAAGACCTATATGTCTAAATCCTCGGGTCAGGGTCTTCGTACCGTCAAGTTGTTTCATTTTGACCAAATTTCACTTTCTTCCACGCACTACCAAAGCTGCTTACTGAGGGAGCTTATCCAGGTATAAGCATAATGCGTGCCATAGCCATAGAAGATCAAGCACCTGCTTTGGTCCAAGACTGCGGTTAACCAGTATTTTTCACCTAACCTCATCATCCTTAGTCTAGTCGACCTACCAGGTTGGATTAATGCGGTGTTCAAACACTGATACTTCGCTTCCATTCTGCTCCCATAAAGGCTAAGTCTATGTACTATAGGGCATCACTTGTCGATCTGCTGCAGCAAACGCTTCAGCCTTCACAGATAACCGAATTACACAACAGTGCCAGAGGTACTCCAACCGAGACTTCTGTATGCGTGCCGACACATTTATAGGCGATGCAGCTTCCTGAGCAGCCAAATTTAACCACTCTCTATTGCTTCCCCAGTTCGGGTGAAGTTAGGCACTGAAAAAGACGAACTCTATACCAGTATTTTGCACTTTGGAGGCGTGAAGCCCATGTATAACATAGCTACACTATCACTCTAACCATCCACGAAGGCTTGTGATTTATCTATCTTCGTTGAGCGGTAGAATATTGTCTGCTCATATCAGAATAGACAACCTGCCACCTGGGAGCATATCGACGCCCAGGATAAAGCCATTTCCAGAATTGTCTATTAAAAAGTTTAAAAGAAAACAAGCGAGATGGGGTAACCCTGAACAACATCCTTTTCAGTGGTGAACTGGTTAATCTGGAACTCGGCCTTGGTAATTCACACAGAAACAAACTGGTATGGTACACTTATCAAGGAGAGGCAGCGCTAGAACACTATTTGATCTAAGGAAAGAATGTCTGTGTTCGGGAATTTGGTGGAGTGAAAAAATGGTCGATAAATCCTTTACATTTGACCGAAACCGGCCTGGTTCTCACGCGTGTTTCGTCTGCATGCGGTAGACTATCGACGGAGTTTGGAACCAGCAAAAAGCTTTGAGATCATACCAATCAAGTTAATTCCTCTGTAGTATTAACAAAATTTATTCATTTTCTAATGAATCGTTGCGATAACCCATTTACCCCATTCGCAGAGAACCTTTTCTCCTTCCGACATTGAACCAGGGAGCTTTTGCAACTTTGTGATTAAGGCTGATCCTTCATGTTTAAAGGCGGATAGAACCTGTCCTGACAACAGTTTTAGTATCTTTTCAGGTAAATTATTTCTCTAGTAACCTCCTTTTCTCAAACATGACTAATATCAATTGGCAGGAGATGTCCAGATTGAGTAGATGTTGACACGTCTACGGATTTGCCAGACGGCGGGATAAACGCAATAGGGGACGTGAGTATGCGTTCAAGTGAGTGGCGGTTGTCAAGTGGTTGCAGACATCAGAACAATGACGTAGAGGACCTGGTTTCAAATCCCATCACCGCCGCCCATCTTTCTCATTTCTGTATTTTTTCCGCATATAACTACAAACCCCTGAAAATTTATTGCACACTTTCATATTCAACGAATAAAAAAGATTAGAATGTTATTATTATTACTTTTATTGTTTATTTGTGTTTAGACATTTTCTGGAGAAACCAAAATATAAGTTATTATGATTACCCCGATTTAGCTGATTATACTAATAAACTGAGGATAACTAACAGACTATCTGTTACACATACTGCTCATAGCCTTTTATTTTGCAAAAGGATTGATCGAATTGCTCCAACATGCACGTGCTCAACCACTTCATTAGTTTAAATTTAACAAACAGGTCATTTTTTTGTATATTGGACTTCTTTTCCGAATACATTTACCAGATGAGACAGTTGCCTAAGTAGTAGAACTAGTTCCCAAAGTATAAAACAACAGCTTACATATTTAGAATAAGTGAAGAATTAATTAAATGCCTTCGGGTCCGTGATTTAACTTCTTTTCTAATAATCAATCTGTAATGATCATTTTTCAGACTCTATAGTCACAGTCACCAGCTCAATTGGTGGATCGAACACTCAAGAAGCTCTAGACTCCAGTTTCCTTCCTGTTAGTGCGCGTCATAAACGCATATCTAACGACCCATCTAGGACGTGAATCTCGGACCCCAGCCAGGTATAGAAGACAACGTTTAGGACTTATTCGAACCATGAAATGGCAGTGCAATGTGTCCCAAGAGCTCCAGGTAGCGGATCTCTGAACCCGGTAAGATTTCAAGATAATGATACAGCAATTTTTATTATTTTTACTGGTAAGTTACCCTTGAAGATGCAGTATGAAGGACAGTCAGTTCCAATGCACATCGATTATCTCACACTGCTTTTTACAATTAACCGTGAATGAAATTTAATCGATCAATACTCTTCTTGGTGAACTTGAGCATGAGCTCATTACCGCCCTATTAGTGCGCTTCGGCTAGCCACGTGAAATTCCATTGTGAAAGTTAGGGACTCATTTGTCAACAGCATCCCTAACCTCAATTACGATTTCCGGGGTGTATTCCTATTTCTGACATAAGAGTAGAAGAAGAATGCAAGAAGAAAATGTTTGGTCCATTTTGTGATCCCCAAGGTCAGTGAATGCTACCTCTACTGAAGAGGGATGCTTATCCTGGTATATTCCACATAATACAGTGACAAAACTATTAGACGGTCAGTCAAAGGAAAATGACAAGAAATAGATCCAGTGTTCTATTTATAACATAAGTCTACGACGATTAATTTGGATAGTTACGGATAGAATCTTGAGAGCAACGATTCTTTCGTGACTACGACAAGGAAATATTACCCGCTTATTATTGTCCACATTCTCAATGACTTAGCTTATTGACGGTCAAATATCAAATCTCTAACAAAATAAATGCAGTAGGGCGTTTGACAAAAATATCCATGTTAAAGAACTCGTTATTTTACGGTGCCCAAAATATATATATATATATACGTGGAGCAAGTAATAATTTCAAACGGTTAGGTTCATGTGCTAGCCAGAAATCTCCACTTCTCGAGTGACTGTGGACAGAAATCTACGTTATGGTCATAAGCTATCTTTGGCCAGATCACCTAACTGACTGATTTACTCTTCCAGGATTACCTTAGATGCGCTTCGGAAAATGAAACAAAAGCGGAGCGGTTCTTTTCGCTGTTTCATAACAAAATAGGTATGGTAATCATTTGTGAGTGCTGGATAACAGTTTCAACTTATATATGCCAGGTTTCTGAAACAATCACGGGATAAGAACGAGGAGAGCAGCCGCGTTATTACTCTTATTAGTAAACATTACCGAAGGTCACAGATAGCTAAGAAACAAACATATCTAATTGGTTTCATCAATAATCTTTAGACGTTTTTGCAGATGAAAGGTACGTAACAACGTAACAACAAATTCCCGTTCAATGGTCTCTAGACAATAAGGCCGCATGATTGAGCACGTCACTCAGAACGACCGTGCATTTACCGAATCCGGTCTCCGAATAAAATTCTCATTATCCAATCAGTTGTGTAGCTGAATGGCGTAAGCAGATTGAACATCGATAACTTATGTATTTAGCTAGTTCTCCGGTGGGTCTTTACCATAGACATGAACTCGAGGCAAGGGGAAATGAGTAGCTCAATTTTGACGACTGATCCTTAATTACGTCCTCCAAACGGCTATGATCTACATCGAAATGCAAAGTACAATGCCAAAACAATCGCGCGAACGTACAAAGCTAAAGGTTGCATACAGAGTAACTGACACCCCCCATAATGTAATTTTAAAAAATCTCTATTCATTGACTAAAGTTCGGCCGCGGAAATGTGATTAAGACTGTCACCCCCTTTGTCCAGCAGTTCGTGAATTCGGACCACGCTACTACGACTAAGCTGCATGCCAACTGACAGTTGTCGATTGACCGATTCTACTTCCTCGATGCTGACTTAAAACTCGTTGCATGGGGGGAACGTTAAGTTAATGCTACCATTAACTCAACTGTAGGTACCTGTGAATACGTATTTCTACAGTTTGACACCCAACTAATAAAATAAAAAATAAAATAATAATAATAAACAGACTCATGTCGACAGAGTCAGGTGTACAGCAAAAGTAAACGACGAGGAGTTAGTTACTTATTAGAACTCATCATTCACATCAGTGAACTTTGGGCATAGCTGCCAAGCTCTCAAAGTACAAGTGAGATTGGTGGATGGGATTTGGGCCTAACTGGGTGCTGGCAAAGAAAGTTAACCCCAGCGGTTCACATAGAGTGCACAACCTAACTGTGCAAACACACCGTTTCAAGCATTCTGACCTGATTAGAGATGGCAACAAGCAAGCCATTGCTGTCGGTTAATTGCCAAATACTTCAGTATCAGTCCTTCGGGCTCCAACCTGAAAGACGGAAGACACCTACTCTACTTAATCGCTCTGTGCATTTTCTTCATGCCTCGTCTCCACGTCATCTGTTTACCTTTGTTTTATTACACAATTTCTTGTGATAAACAGCAGACGGAACGTACCCCATAGTCACGTGNGTCACGTGGACTTGCTGTTGAGTAATGGAAACCGGTAACCTAATCCTCGGGACTTGGAGTGGCGAACCACATAAGGCCCCGATAGGTTAGGTGTGGTATTGGACCGGACGACAGCAAAGCTGCCTATCACCAAAGTTGGGTGACGGTGGCGGGGCTCGAATCTCAGACCATAAGGTTCAAAGCACGCCTGTGACAGCGACTAAACCCCTAAGATACCACCACCTCCACGTGGTTTCTTCAAACCTGGAGCCACGACTGCGAATAAGGTGCCGGGCCGTAGGCGATAGCTGGGCATGCGCAATATGTGTCCTAACCAGCGAAGCTGAACAATCTGAATTCGACGTAAGAAAGAAGTCTCCATCGAATCAGTACCAAAAACGAGACGCCTTACCTTAAAGTTGTTCACACATCCGCGCCAAACTACGCAAACATCGGCAGTCGAAGACTTCCAGGTGATGAATATCTTCTACGTGCAAAATATGGACCTCGCAACCGTAAAACAAAAGTGATGGCACACTGGTGTAGTATTTATACACAACCTTTCGGTTTCCACCATATATCAAGTCTGTAACAAAGTTGTTTCAGTCCTGCGCACGTTGCTTGTGCCTTGGAAATCCGGTGTTTACTGCCTTGACTACGCTACCATCGTGCAACTACTAGTCTAATCACCGAGAGATGTGCACAAAATTTCAAAAATAGGAGATGTAAGCAGACGATCGGAGTTTCATGAATGCACGTAGTTGAGTTTCACTTAAATCCCTCTTTAAGTCACTGTCTCTCCGACAGTAATCGTGGTGACAGGTGGAAAGCTTCCTCAGACTATTTTGCTCACCGCTTAGAAATCACTATTACTTCCTCGCCTTCAAAGTAGAACTACGACCTGGCCAATTCAGAGTGCAAACCGGGGACGTTGAGCGAGTGTAGTCTGAATGCATGACGGCCATAGTTTCGACGATAAAAACTGGTCTCATCAGACCAACAAAATCCTGTTCACGTGTGTACATTCGGAACCCAGATTTTTATCCTTTCGTTTGCAACGGAACCGCCTTATCGCTCCACACAGTAATCCATTGCGTTTCGCGTCATTGACGCCAACACATCAACTTGAGACATGCTTTTACCTGAAGAATCTCGGTTGCCCATCACACAAGCAGAGCACATTTATTCACTACTCGTCTTAATGTAAGTTCTGAAACGCAAGTCTTCATTTTGAAGGACGATGAGCTAGAAAGCAACCCATCTGCAGTACCCTATTATCGACCGACCTATACCAGAAACCACCACATGTACCGGTCTCTTTGTAACGTTATATCCACCATGAAAACTATTGTATACTTTTTACCGCTCCCCGAGCAGCAGCGATTCTTCCATTTTTGATATTCTGTCTCCCAGCGGCAGATTCTAACAGCCAAATTACCATTGTCAGGGATTTCAATGTTCACACTAAGGAATGGCTGAAGAACCCCTCAAACACTGCGTTCACTGGACGCGGAGCCGAGGCTTTTGCTGTGGTCAAAAACTTAACTCAACTAGTTGACCTCACCACGCGCATCCCTGATCGCATTGGTGACCGCGCCCACACACCTGACATCATTCTCACATCCGTTCCCTCTTCTTTCACCGACATAACTTCCCTTTCCCATTGTCTCATTTTTCCCAATCCAATTCACCACCGTACTCCAGACGCGGCTATTGGCGTTACGATTCAGTCAACTGGGACGGTTTTCGTGACTTTCTGGCCTGTTATCCCGGGAATGATTGTTCTTTCAAATCTGATGTTTCCACCAGTTCCAAACTTCACACAAATTGTTCTTTAAGGCATGTTTCTTCATATTCCACAATTTCCCAAACCCAAGAAACCACGATCCCCTGAGTGGTAAAATCATGCTTGCAAACGTGCAGTACGTTTTAAAAACAGCAATCCGTCGTTGGCACCGCACACCCAATCCGGCATCCCGCAACCGCTTCGTACAAGCCAGAAATAAATGCTCGGTCACTATTCAGAGAACTAAAGAACGCTTCATTTGTCACAAAACTGCGCTCTTGGCTTCTTCCGCCATCGGTAACCAAACAGTCTGGTCCCTCGCTAAAGCGGTGTCACGTAATTTTTGCCCTTCCAACTTTCCTCCCATTTGCAATTCCTCTGGTATCCTTGTTTGTGATCGCCAAGAAAAAGCGGTCTTCGCTTCCAACTCCACCTTAACTACCGAATATACAGTTCAACCCTCCTCCTACACATCCAATCACTTCTTTCTACCTGCCATATTAACCAGAAAGGTATGCCAAACTTTCCGCCGTTGGGATGTTTGTAAACCACCCGGTCCGGACGGTATTCCACCGATCGCCCTAAAAATGTGCTCCAAAGTTAGCCCGTTCTACGCCGTCTTTTCTGTTTTTCACTCGATCATAAACCTTTCCCTACTCCATGGAAAAATGCCATTATTTTTCCAATCCCAAAGCGCGGTGACCCTTCCGACCCCAACGACTACCGTCCCATTACTCCCATACCTGTAAGTTCGAAAGTGTTTGAAACCATTATCTCCGACCAGCTGCGTACGTTTCTCGAATGACCGTCAGTATGGATTCCGACCACATCGATCTACGGGTGACTGACTGGCGCTCGCATCACATTCGTGGTCGGTTGCACTCCATAACCACGGAGAAATTCACAAGGTCCTGCTCGATGTTTCAATGGCCTTCGACCGCGTTTGGCATGGTCTGCCGTCGAAATTATCCACGTTCGGATCCT
>UZAN01039872.1:92220-106715 GCA_900618425.1 Echinostoma caproni
TCGATGATGCCACTATCCATTGTTCTTTTTCTCCATCAGGTTAAAACCAACATACATCACGATCGTATTGCCATTAGTGCTTCTCTTGCCTCCGATCTCGGACTAATCCCCGCATGGGTTTATACGAATCATGGGAGTCAATGCTTTCAAAAATTCTCTCCTCTCAGTCTCTCCTAAACGTTCCCCTTATTCCTCTCACTTGATTTATGATTATCTGCCCCTTCGTTCCACAAATTTTCGCTTCTTCCTGGGTTTATCCATGAATTATTCGATCTGTTGGTTGTTATCCATCTCCACACTTGCCTCTCGCGCTGCGCCCAGTTGGTTTTCTATTCCGCGCAAAGCGTCTTCTTTACACCCAAGCACATCCTTCTAGACAAAGCTCAAGTCCGCCCGATGCTCGAATACTGCTCTCACGCATGGAGTGGAGCTTCGTATTCCGTTCCTTCTCTCCTTCACCGTAAGGCCATCCGGCTGATCGACGAATCGTCTTTCCTTCCAACCTGCAATCGCTTTCCCACCGCCGGACAGTTGCTTCGTTATCTTTTCTATCGCTACTATTTTGGTTTCGGCCCTTTCGAACTCCCTTCAGCGGTTCCTGTTCCAGTGACCTTTTTCGCGTCCATCTCGTTCCCAGGCGGACAGTCACCCTTATCAGGTTTCTGTCCCGAGGTCAGAATTTTATCTCTCAATATTTTTCCCGAGGCCTGCGAAATTGTGGAACACTTCCCATTTTCGTGTTTCCAAGCTCTTATGACCTCACTCTTTTCAAAAGCAGCATGAACAAATTGATTCTTACTTGAATGTCTCCCTACATACCTCCCCCTTACAGTATATCGTTGATTACGGGGTTTACCCCTTCCGCTGTAAATCACTTCGTGCATAGCAAAAAACCAGATGTTTTCGATACCCAAAATCAGTGAACTCCCTAATTCCTATCAATTCGGACAAATAAGAGGTGCTGCTGCAAATTGACACTAGTAGCCATGCGCCATGTATCCTCATCACCGGTAGAAAATCTGTTGGTGCTGTTAGCTCGTGCAATACTGCATACTTTCGACCGGGGCTATACGCTACAGTCCCTCTAATGTTTACGGCATGGTAGTGCCGTGACCTTAACGTTCCCTGAGACTCACGAAGGATTTGATTCCATCAAAGACTTTATCGTGTATCGAACAGACGAAGCGTGAACTGAAAGTACTGGAAAGCTGTTTCAACCCAGTTGGGTCTTATCAGCAATAGGAATGTCGACCCAGTCGAGGATCGAACTAAGGACTTCACAGGTAGACCGCAGCTTACAACCCACTTGACCACTGAACAACTGATTACACCGTCTTTCAATTGCCTGCACGCCCCAAGGTTTATAAGCAGTTGCTCAAAGGTATTCGCAAGCTATCTTTAACGACGAAGATGAGGTGCTAAACAAGCTGCATCAACGCCCGAGCAAAAGAGAGCACTTATATTTAAGTGAGAGTTATGCAGGCTGCTGAAAACACCAGTCCGGTTAGGCCCTGTCAGCAACCCCGACTGGGTTTGAATCAGTGAGTTCCGTAGACTGTGAACGTGGATGAAACACCTGCATAGTGTTTATAAAGCTTTACCATGTTTAGTATCGTCTCTGGTGAGAGAATCGGCACACTATAGCGCACTTCCCACACCAATTAAAATAAAAAGATGAAACTTCAAGCATACACACAATACCAGGTATGCGAACGCGTTTACTCCAGTGGGTGATAAGAGGCAATCGCAAATGTCGACCTGAATTTGAAACCGGAACGAATAAGTGAACGGCAAAGAACTGTCAGGTAAACTGCGTACGGTGAACAAGAATGCTCAAAAGGATGGCTGGGAAATGTTGCACAGTATTCAGCTCGAGACCGCACAGCCACAAAACGCGCGCGGATGAGAAACAAACTGAGAGCCGAAAGTGACCAAGTTGAGTGAAGATGACGCGAAGATTCAAATCTTATAGACAGAGTAACCGGATTGAAAATCGCACTGAGACAGAAACACCATGAAGAGGACGAACGAAGAGCATTGGTCAATGGAAGAGGAAAGCAAAAGCACGAAGTAGTAGGAGACAGTATGACCATATTACAGTGCAGGATGGAATCAATTGATGCGTGTAGCGTCCACAAATGGTGTGGAGGGGTCCATCACGAAAATCTAGAAGGAAACGATTTAGTCGACATCCATATTTTCGGTTTTTTCTTCATTTGTATTCACAGTTTTGCCCTTGGTACTTGCACCGTCTGGTGCAGAGTGATCGGTTCCTGCGTCGTTTTGGGTGGCACTTTCAGACTGCTCCGTCGGCGCGGTTGGTGGTGGTGGTGGTGCCGGCTTAGGCGTATTGATGATGGGACGACAAACGGCCTCCATTGCCTGTAGGAAAGCATACAACCACAGAAAAAACATGGTATTGATGAACATTAGAGTCATAAAGATTCCATAACTCGTAGTAGCAATGTTCTCAAAACGGCTCAATTCATAAAAACGGATAAGAACCAGTTCTATACTTAACTCGTAAGTTGAGGTTGTTTTCGAAGCAGCATGCACTCATGGTTAAAACTTATTTATCCATTTTACTCATGCCAATAGATGGTCCCCCTTGGCGTGCGATGTAGCTCAAATCCGATGCTAAAATGTTGCAGCCCCGGATGGGGTGGAGCCCCTTGACTTTTTCCTTTCCCAGGCGGGCAGGGCCTTCTGGCCTTTGTAACCAGATGTGGCACTTGCATCCTTCAGTCCTCTTCTCCAGGGCCGCGAAATTATGAAACACATCCGACCTTCGTATTTCCAACCACCTTGCATCTTTCAAAGAGATCAACAAGTGAAGTACCACGTGAATGCTTCTCTGCATACTCTCCTTCTCTTTCGGACCCCAGCTGGAACAACGGGAGGCACCTACTTTACCAAATGGCTGTCTTTCTTCGTGCCTCATCTCCCCGTTATCTGTTGCTATCCACGTGGTTTTCTCCAACCCGGAGCTTCTACTGCAAGTAAGGCGCAGTGCCGTAGGTAAATATTAAGCATAGGCAAAAGGTATCCTGAGCAGTGAAGCCCATTAAGCTGAATTTAATGCTACGGAGAATTCCTCTTCAATACATTCTCAAACACAACTTACTACAGGTTACCTAGCCGCTCAATTCATAAAACCTGGGCCAGGCTAAGTAAGCATGGTCACTGAAAACATCCACGCAGAGTCGGGGTCTCGCAACAGTAAAACAGAATTGAAAGAACGTCGTCGACACGTGTCTTAAAGCTGTGTGCACTATTCAAGTACTGGAACTGTGTTTCTATCTTCTTTGTTGCGCTGTCGTTATGGATCACGAAATTATCTAAGATGGGGAAGCACCCAACTTCAGCCAATACCTGGTTATTTAACTTCCAAACGGGACTATTCAACTTCCACTCTTACAGCACCATTTTGCACTTCGAAGTTGCAAAGCGTATGCCGAATGGAGCAACAAAACTTGCAAATCTGTCAGCTGCGCTTGGCGCGTTTTTCGTGCATTTGAACAGAGAAAATGTCATCAACGTACTCAAAGTCACATGGCATTTCTCAAGCCGCCCATTCAAGTCCCTACATTCTGGAGGCTATGCAGTGCGTTAATTTGTGTACGAAATCCAGTAGGAACGACGGAATAAGAAAATCGTTGTTGGTTTCCAACGATCTGCTGAGCGAGCCACAGATCCTTAGGCTAGCGGAAGTATGCAATTAGTGATCTGAATAGGTTCACACACTTCAGCGAACCCATGAGAGCTAGGCGGTCAATAACAGAACGTTCGGTTGAGGTCAAGGAACACGACAACCATTGATCGTCAATGCTTATGGTGAAACTCGAGGATGTGATGCAATGTGAAGATTTGGTTGATACAGCCGCCATCTGGTGAGAATCCTGTTAGTTCACAGATACTTGTCTCCCTGAAAGGTATCAAAAGTCAGCGTGACGATTAGGATCTAAATTATTTCGTGGTGGTTCGAGCAGTCGTTGTAAGATCCTTTGAAAATGGGAACGATCACTGATTCGCTCCAAGACCAAGGAACGAGCTCTGGCGACCAGAGGTTACACAGTAAATCAGTATTGGAAGTATTGGAAGGTCATCGCATCTCCTATCTCCAGGGCCTGAATGCAGGATCAGACTTCTGCTTCTATGGGAGGTTCACATTGCACTGCTTACGGGGCTTCAGCTACAACAGACAGGATAGTTTGGTTCGCTCCAGAACAGTTGAACTGTTCGCTGAAACACTCCGCTCATCGGTCAGGCTGTTGTTTCCTATTATGAATAGCTTGTCCGTATGTACCACAGGTCATTTCACCAACCGATCTCAGGCGTTGTGTATCAGTTGGAAGTCTCTGAACATTCTCTGAAGCAGCTACTGCTTCCTCTACATAAGCTACTGTCTTCCACTAGTTATCACGGTCCTTCGTGAGCTTCTTCTTGAGCTGACGTTGAAGACGCCACCTACTCCTATTCTGATTCTGAAGGGTCGGGATTCAACGCTTTCTCTCCTCATTGAATACGCATCAGATTTCGAATGTTTCGGACGAGTTTGACGCTTGAATCCACAAGCAACCCTCGCTGCGGAGTGCATTGCTCGACTAATCTGATCCCATTACCCATCTATACAACCACGCTGCATACATACATTTCTTTATTACACAATTTCATGTGATGAATAGCAGACGGAATGGACCCCATAATCACGAGGACTTGCTGTTGAGTAATGGAAACCGGTAACCTAATCCTCGGGACTTGGAGTGGCGAACCACATAAGGCCCAGATAGGTTAGGTGTGGCATTGGACCGGACGACAGCATATATATATATATATAACCTTATTTGCAACACCGGGTAATTTTGGATGGACATATAGTCAAATGAAGAATCAACACTATGATTCGATGTTTTCTCAGGTGGATTAGATTTTACTGACCGCAACAAACATGAATTGAGCGTTAATGTGACGAAAATAATTTTCCTCGGTACAATTTTGAGTCAAGTGACAAAAGATTACCGAATACGCATGCCTGGCAAGTGGCTTGCCTCTATTTGCCACCACATCGAAAGCTGAACGGTAAACGCTTAGTTTTAGGCAGCTCATTCAATATAGTTGAAATAATATGACCAAATTGGTCGAATATGATGCAGGAAACACGAACCTGATGTTTGGAAACGATGTCAGCTGTTTTTAGCACCGGGTCCTCAGTCAGTGGTCGCGTACTTTGAGTCCGAACTTGGTCTCGAAGCCATCGTTCGTGCTGATCCAAAGAACACTGCAACTGATTCAACTGATCCGTCGTAAGATGATTGTATGTATCCTCGCCCGCAGCAACACTATCAATTACCTTGCGTATAGACTGCATAGGGAGATTTGGAGAAGACATGGAAGAGCACAACATTTACAGCAGAAATTAGAAGCATGATAAACTTCATAAGTGCGAACCTGATAACGAATGGCATAGCTGAATCTGCAAGGTTAATGTACAATAACACTTGGCATTTGCTTCAAAAAGGAAAGAATCGTGGTTCCAGAAGTGTACCTGATCTGCAACTCAGATAAATTTTCAAACGTATTCGACTGAGCCACGGTATCAAAGGCTACTGCTGAACCATCAATTGTGGGAGCCTGTGCTTAACATATGGCTGGGATGATATTTTCATGCCGGCTTGAAGCAGCTCCACCAGTACCAAGTGAATGGCTCTCAAAATCAGAAAGGTGCCCACTTAGAATAAAACCTTTACGGTCATCTGGTGGCATCACAGAAGGCTCGGTTGGCATTTGCCAACCTGAGACATCTGTGGGGCCGTCGCGACATCTGGTTGTCCGTGAAGGGTCCAGTGTATGCTGCAACAGTTCGACTAGTCTCGTTCTACGGTGCAGAATCTTAGTCATTACGGCAACAGGGTTAAAACAGACCGTCGGTGTTCGAATACTGCTGTTTACATCGCATTGCACGAATCTGATGAGAAAGCCGGACAAGCAATGATGAAGTTAGGTGTAGTTTTAGGTAATCGCAGTCACCCAGTGGAACAGGTGGTCGATCTCCGTAGACCAGTGATTGGGACGTGTTGCGCAAGTGATCAAATAGCTTGCCACGGAGAGTGATGTTTGCCGAGGAGGTAGTGGGTGGCACGAAGGCATGAAAACTCGAACTAGAAGACTCATTGATCTTTGTTGTACAGCGTAATATAGTGAAGCTAACTTCGCCGATGGCTACCAAACTCACAATGAATTAAAGGTAAGTGAGAATACGTAAGGACGATAGGGATTGGGCCTATTTTTAAGGGTGGGAAAAGAAAGCGAACCTCTATGGTCACCACATGGAGAGCACAGTCTAGTTGTGCATACATGCTATTTCAAGCACTCTGGTCTGATAAGAAGCAACAACAAGATCGCCACTGCTGTCGGTTTGCACCTTGCGAAATACTCCCATAGGACCAGGTGCCTCAACCTGCCTCTGCTCACTGCCTTCTCATGGCGGTGTTCTTCCACCAAATTGAGAGAACGAAGAGACAAAACCCTGGGCCATAACCTGGTCGATGAACCCCAGGCAATTCACCTAGGAGTTGGCTGAAAACCCTGATTTTAAACCAACCAAGATACATGAAAACCACACTCGCCTTTCTGGTTGTGGCAGTGATTACCGGCTCGATTGGGTATCGAAGTGTATTGAACGCTTGAATCCGTCCAAAGATCTGATGAACTGGACACCGGAAACCAATGGACTGCAGTTTTAACACACCGCCCAGCTGTCTTGTGGGTCAAATTTTGGCTAGTCGAATGCTCAAGTTGTCAATATCCCAGGAAAATTCACCAGCTTTGGTTTCAGCAACCTAGCAATAACATGCCCTTGAGTAGATCGTGGACCTTCTTTTTAAAAAGACCATTGTACCGTGAGTTGTTTGGCACAATCTGACCTCAGGTATTTATGAATACATGTATATATATATACTAGTAGTAAACGCAATTATTATTATCTATTAACAAAATGCCCGTGTTTCATGATGAATGGCAGATGAAGCCTACAGCGAACTACTGCTTCACCGTTGTGGAAACCGGGAACCTCAATCAAGGGAAAGGGGATTGAGAACTTTGAAGAACCCAAGGCGACATACATGTACAAAAGCTGGAGACAACAAAGCTCCCTAATCCAAAAGCTGTAGTTTGCAGTGAAAAGGAATCAACCTATCGTGTAGCGGTGACAGGGTTCAAACCAGTAATAATGACGAACGAAGAGCATCAGAAACAGTGCAACGAAGTGTTAGAAAATCACTTGCAATGTATAACATTCCGCTGTGCCCCTAGTAGATGAGGTATTTCTGGTTATCTTTAGTGACACCACAAAATGAACATTTAGATACGCCAACATTGGAAAAACTACGATAACCGAAATAAGCTGCCTTAAAATAATGCATCAACTAGTTAGTTACCACTAGAGAGCATTCAATATTGTTCCATACTGTTCCATAATGTACAAAGCCCGCTACCAAGCGACCAACTGATTTCAGCGAGGTAATTGAGGGACGTCGTAATCAAAACGAGACTCAATCAAAATGTCGACTCAAGTAGGACCGTTTTGTATATATGATCAGATTCACACCAAACTGGAACGAAGAATAACGAGTGTTCCACCCACATAGATGGAAGTGGTCAATTGATGAATTATCGAAAATCACCTTATTCCCTTATCGGACTTTATCTTCATAAAAATCCTCGTGACATACCCCGACATAACATTACCGCCGTCATTTTTACATCGTCAAACATAATGGAGCGACTTCTGCTGACCGCAACCAAGTTCAAAATGTGTAATCGCAAATATTTGACTGACGGGAAATTACTCGCGGGGGCAAACAGCAAATGCACCCCGAATTACATAGGTTTTTATTCTACTCCTACCGCTTACGCAGGTACTAGATAAGGCGAAAAGATGGGTAAAATATTCAGTAGAGCGCCTGAGATGGAGGGAATTTTCAGACCATTGTACGATGTAACGCGACTGGGACAACTGATGTGCGTGAAGAAGTTAGCTAACACAAATGCGACTTGCTCAAAATAATCTGCAGGTAACTAGTTCTGGCAGCGGGTTACCTCGGAGGGTAGCACTTCGGTGACGCTCGGAAATTGTGTTAGACGTATATCAATCTTGACAGCCGGGGTAATGACCTACCACGTTATTCCTAAACCAAGCTAAGAACCGTAGCAACCAAGGGATTAGGAAGTATGAAAGACACTTGATTCCAGTGTATACAACTGAAAGACACTTGGAAACGACCCCGATGACAACTGAATAATAGGGATGAAGCTGCAAATACCATCTTCAAAAGTTACTTACCACAATGGATTGTTCAAAGTTCTGCACCGCTGGAACGCGATTTTTCTGTTCTAAAGCTCGGTTTTCTATCCGATCACCCAGTTTACGAATATCGTTCAACTTATTCACATAAGCTTCGCGGTGCAGATCTTCACCATCGCCGTATAACCAATCTTCCGTCTCCTCTAGTACACGTGACAGGTCCGAATTTTCTTTTTCTGTAGCAAAAGGATTGAGACTGTCCGCCAACTTGCTGCGCATTTCGTACACATACTCCTCAACTGCATTTTTCGCGTGAGCTCGTCGGTGTTCCAACTCATCCTGTGCATACAGTTTACCCTGTGTAAAAAAACAAGTAGGCAATAAGACAAAGTGAAAACCGCATAATACTAACACACGATTGGGGGTCTTCTTCACGATGTGCATACAGGCTGTCTTTTCCAACGACCCTGTGTTCATAAAATACCACTACAAAACCACGGTCATTAACCTGTACGATTGGTTTACCTCAAACCCAATTCCTGAGATGCACATCCCAATACTGCGGCAAAATTGAAACTGCAAATACACGTATAACAATAACTTGGACTAATGGATACGCACGCGCAACATGAGAGAAAGCGATAGTGAAAACTTCCCGAAGTAACGAAAGCAGAGCATGAACTCACCTCAGTTTCGCAAAAGTCATTCAACTGCTTTGAGCTAAACTGCATGATACTGGCATCTACAGGAAGATCCTTGTATTTTATAGCCTTCTTCTTGACAATAGTTTTCTTCATCGGTACCTTTTTGCCTGCCGCAGGGGCTGTGTTTGTCTCGTTTACTGCAGCACTGTCCTCTGATGGAGCTGTCGCCACATCTCCGTTGTTTGGAGTTTCCACTTCCATGGGTTTGTCCACCGTTGTATCTGGAGAAGCATTGACTGATTCATCTGGAACTTCCACTTCCACTTCTTTCTCGTATTCCTCGGCAACTTCCGCTTGCGAAACAGCGAAAATGCCATGAGTATTGATTCGAACCTTCACACGAACTTTACAGACGTTCCCGGGCTGTAGCGGAAGACCCTGAACACTGAAGGTTCCAATGATAACATTTTGGTCGGGAAGTTCTTCTGGATGTGTATACCGCGCCTCCAGCGCAAATGGTCCTCGGCGATTGAAGAACAGTCGACGAGAAGAAGGAATCGGGTGCATCAAAGGGAATATTTCAATTGAAGTATCTTTGTTATCTACCGCGAGGCTACCGTCATTTTCCGCAGTTACTGCCATTGATTGGTCTCCGCTATCTTCTCGGTCCCAGATTAAAGTAATCCCGTAAGGACACACTTCCGTGACATTGAACTCACGTACTCGGTAAGCTGGGGAGCATATGGCAGCCTGTTAAATAAGATATGTTCAAGGAAACAATAATGAGAACACAGTTAAAAGGGGTATCAACAATCACAATATATACCTGGTTTTGGCATGCGAAGACTTGTTATTCTAGGATGCTTTGAAGAAGTTCTGTGTTTTATACATCTTACTGTGACGAACAAACCCCACATTCACGAGCACCAACTACTCAGTTACGGGAATCAAGCATCTACGTTCTGGGACTTGGAGTACTGAACTACGTGAGGCCGAATAGCATATTTTATCACAAACATTNCATTTTGTGATGAACGGTAGATGGGGTGGAACCCACTTAACTTAGCCATAGATTTAATTCTTGAAACAGCCCCATCCTCGTGCGAGGATATCATCGATTTGCTTTCAGATGACAGACTGTCTGATCTAGAGTATGCAGACGATATCGTACTGCTAAGCGAAGATCCAGGTAAGTTGCAAGCTTTTTTGGATAATTTGGGTGCCAGTGTAGCTATGTTCGGTATGCCCTTTGTACCTTCAAAAAGTAGCGTTATATATATATGAAAGGCGGGCTGCACCAACCGAAGTCAAAACTGAAGCTGGCTTCTTCATACTTCTACGCTGTCATAGTCTGACCGCCGCCGCGCTTCTTTCAGCCTTTCCCGGCACGTGCAAAGAGAACACGGGAAGGTAGTCGATGGGCAGCCGTACGAAATACGTGACCAAGCCATTGGAGGCAGTGTAGGCCGCACCCAACACACGACGATGAACCTCGTCATTACTCACCCAGTATCTTTATTACATCCGTGTGATGAACATCAGACGGGGCGGATCCCATGGTCACGAAGACCTGCTGCTCAGTGATGGTAACGGACAACCTGATCCCCGGAACTTGGAGTGACGAACCACGTAAGGCCCCGATAGCTTAGGCGTGGTATATATGGAATGTCTTAAGAATTTCTTGACGAACCATATTTATGGCTTCCGGCCACCGGCTCGTCATTCGCACTGGTTTCTTTAGGCTGAGGTAAGAACATTCTCCGAAGCTATGATCAGGGTAACGAGCCATTGGTAGATAGCTTGTCCAGAGAAGTAAACATTAAAGATTCCGAATTATCCAGCAAAGGGGTAGTCTACATAACAAATTAAAAACTATACTGTTACTGTGTACACACAAAGACTGTGACTAGAAAAACACCCAATCTGCAAGTGAGCGGTTCAAGCCTAAACAAGTGTTAAAACAATACCTCAGCGGAGGAGCTTAACGTACTTGAAGAGCACAACCACGTGCCACCGCTTCATCCGCATTTAGAGTAGTTCGACCATCTTGCCCGAAAACAGACGCAACAATAGACTTCAGAGCCGGAATCCGAGTGGTACCACCCACAAGTTCCACCGAATGTATTTCAGTGGTCTTCAGTTTGGACAGCGCTAAGCATCGCTTAAGCACTTGTTCAAAACGAGCAAGAAGTTCACTAGAGTATTCCTGCAATAAACAGCTGCATTAAGATAATAATGAAGGGATTACTTCAAAATCGGCACGCTTGATTTTACTGACTAAATCTCGATCATTCAGTAAACATTCAATATTTACAGGTAATTCTTGAGAATTTGCACTCATCACTTTCTTCACTTTTTCGCATTCCTGCAACAGCCGGACAGCAGCCTTCGGATGGTCGGAAATCTGAGAAAGCAAGTTAATAAAGTACGCAGAAAACATACTCTTATTTTGTACTTTGCTTCAAACTCATTAGCCATTTTATTAAATATGACCTCATCAAAATCACGACCGCCCAGATGCGGGTCACACGCAGTGGATACAATCTTCAGCTTTCCACTATTGAAGGCCCCAATAGCCACTTGGGTACTGTTGTATCCGACACTAACAAAGGCAACATTCCTGGGTGGTTGATCGGCAGGAGGAAGGTCAAGATTGTACAGGCCATAGGCGGTGCCGACTAAATCCGGTAAGATATAAGGTGAGTATAGTCACTTACTCGCTGTGGTATCGTTGACGAGCTTCACACAGTTCAAACCAGCAATCCGGGAGGCATCTAACATAGCTCTGCGTCCCGAGTCCGTTAGGTAAGTAGGAACGTTAATGACGACATCGACGACCTTAGATGATAGAGCAGCCTCTGTGATAGTTTTCAATTTCGTCAACTGCATCGCCATGATTTGTTCAGGTGTAAAAGTGTAAACACCGCCACAATAGTGAACCTAGGGAATAAATCAATTAAGTGATGTAATACTACCTTGATTAGGACACGACCATCGGGACCCTCCTCGATAGGATAAGGCAAACGAGCACGCTGTCTAACTACAGAAGCGTCGGTTATTTTCTTGCCAAGCAATGGTAAAAATTCAACAATCGTATTCTTCACATTAGTCACATGTTGAAGCTTAGCGGCAGTGCCAATTAGCCGCCGGTTACCGGCAAAAGCTACACATGTACTAACAAGATACAAAAAAGACTTTGTGATACTTACGGTGTCTGACGTTCGCTATATTCGTTCGTTACTGTCTCAATGCCACCCCCTTTGGCAACAGCCACATAAGAAGTTAGACAACCAACGTCAAAACCCACAACGGATACGGCCATCGGAACGAAGCGCAAAGTCAGTGCGCCTTCTCGAAACTCTGCGCCACGGAGTCTGGAAAAATTGGGACGCTTCCAATTGTGCGTTTAAACAAAAGCAGCTCTTTTCTACATTATACAGCTTTAGGGAAGGAATCATGTATCACTGTGATGGAAGAATCTTCCAATTTGTTTTACGGCCTAAGACTTCCAGATAAATTTCTTTGAACCTAGTCAGGTCAGGTCACTCAAGTTGCACAGGACCATAAAGGCTTTCGCCAACCGAGTCTTGAAATCTTGAAGTACACCACGGGTTCGAGGCTAAGACTGATGGTCCCAGATCTCGGTTTGTCGGTTTTCGATCCATTGGTAATGCCCGCTGACGATAATTTGAGAGCACGGCCCGCTAGCGAGGGGGATTCAGGTAATTCAGTTCAGTTCCAGGACGTTGACGGCGGTGTGCCAGTTAGTCCAGTTTCCTGCAGCGGTGGGCTCCAGGGATCCCCCGATGCTACGACAGATGGAAGAGGGAGATGACTCTTCTTCAATTTTGCGATCAAAGCTTCAGGAGAGTTGGGTGTTGACCTCCCACTCTCGCGCCACATTCCGGTCACGCCTAATGCATCAAGGCAGCAGACCCTGACACTGGCATCAACCAAGTTACAGCACCGGCCGAAAGGAAAGAGAAGTTCTAGTGGCAAGTAGGTGGTCAGGTGATGGTGAAAGAAGGAAAGGAGGAACCTGATAGGGAAGAGGGGAGGGGTGCATTATCTGCTTGCAGTGCACCAAGATGCGCATCTGGATGGTGCACACATGCTTGCATGTACGTAAGTAAAATTCACACGAAGCACGCCTAGAGATACGAAGAAAATTTTTGACACTTTGTTTTCAACAAGTTTTTCGTTTTGTATATGTTTTCGTTTTTGTTTTGTTTTTTGGTTTGTTTTCGCATGCACAAAAATACATAACATCAACAAAAATTATAACTCAATGCAGTTGAGATAAATGCATTTAAAACGAGAACGCGCTAGATGGAGAGATGGATGAACAGGTCGAGAAATAGAAAATAATGGGAGTTGATGGTAGTGTAGTGACCATTCACCTCCCATTCCCAATGTACCTTTCTTCCTGTGCATCTCATTGTTTTATCACACCAAGGCCACCACCGCGTTTGCTTTCACTTTCCGCACGCTTGCTCACACCTCTGTATCTCTCCCTTGCTCTGCAGGTCTTTACAATACACGTCGTCCTTCGTTTCGTGAATCGCCTCCTCCTCTCGTACGAACGTACGTTTGCGACCTATACGTATTAGCTCGGGGTACCGATAACCTAGCGCCTACAGATTGGTGGGCCCTAATTTTATTTTATTTACGTTGGAAAATGTTTGCTTTCGGAGGAATTTTAATTTCTCTAGGTCACGTTTGTTCTAAATTGTCTGCGCATTTATTTTCACGGAACCACAATCGTGCGTATAATTTTAAATTATATTTATCCCCAGTTCGCGGTATTATCATTATTTACTATTGCATTTTTTTGTCCACTTTCGTTTCGTTCGCATTTTAGGTGCTATTCGGTGATATTCTAAAATTGCATATTAAAAATTTGCGCTTAAGTATGATTAGCCCCGATCATAAACACTCCATAGACGGCGAAGCACTCTGGGCCCGAATCAGGGCTCCTGAGTTCGTGCTGAAGGATCCGGAAGCGTTCCTCGCACTTCTGGAATCGCGATTCCATGAAGCTCGCATCACCGGGCAACTGTCCCGTTATAATAAGCTGTTGTCCGCGATCCCGCCCGACATGCTTATCAACTTCAGGAATATTTCCATGAATATCCCTGCGACGTGCTCAAAGAAGCACTCCTTCGTCGTATGGTAGTTTCCGAAGAGGAGCGCATCCAGCTTTTCTTGTCAGGGATCCAATTTGGAAACCTCAAGCCGTTCCAGTTGTTACATCAGATGCGTGCGTTAATCGGCAACACCACACTCGGCGACTCCGTACTACGCCAGATTTGGCTTCAAAGGCTTCCGCCATATATCCAGAGTATTCTTAATGTTTTCGCACACCCCATAGTCTAGACGAACTAGCGGAGGCTGCTGCCCGAGGAATGGAGCAGGCTAAACTTTTCCGGCCCTCGTTGGCAAACATCAGAAGCCTGGAGCCAAACGTCGTTCATCAGTCGCTCCCCAATCCTTCTCCCTGTAAGCCCCTGCACGAGCCCACGACAGAAGTGTAGCTATTGTCTCAGCAG
>UZAN01039873.1:41128-74730 GCA_900618425.1 Echinostoma caproni
TTACCAGTATTGAACAATTGAAACTGCAAGCCAGTCCATCCGAGATCGAGGAATGGGTAGAGCCATTCGAACTGTGGTGCAGTATTCGAAAAGGTGATTTGCAAAACCGATCCGCCCTATTTCTCACTGCTGGCGACCGTGATCTGTATTCGCTGCTAAAAAACCTGGCACTTCCCGAGGTTCCCGCCAAACTACCATAGGAGTCCTTGAAATCGTTTTCTGGAAATGATTAATGCATTAACATCAGTAACTGTTAGGTTAACTTTTTCCTGGATCATCTTGTCATCGTGTTTTAGACGCTGGTACTCATCAGTAACTTGTTGTAACGTTATCTCTGCGTCAGTTTCGAGTTTGAATAATAATCGCCTGGGAATGTCACTGTCGGTGGGGTAGTGGAGACTAAAAACAAAAAATAAGAGTCTTGAGTTGGTCATCTGTGAGGCCCTTGAGCTTGAAGCGCTCGCATTCACGATTAACACGGATGGCATAGGAGACAAAATATCCTTAACCGACTTAGAAATGTTTAGGCATTGATGGCGTAGATGGAACCAAGATGATCTTTCACCAAAAATTGCACTTAGGTGTTTCACTGTTTCTTCCAAGTCGAGTTCCTTTACATCTTTGGGCAGGATAGCATTGCAGTATTTTTCGTGTTCTGCCAGACCCAATTGACGAAGTAAAAGTCGATCACGAGCGGCATCGTTAAGAGAGGCACCATTGAGTTTCAAGATATCCTCATATCTGCGATACCATGACTCAAAAGTGACACCAACATCAAAATCTTGATGAAATTCATTGATACGTTGGAACAGAGTTTCGACAGTCAAAATCTTCGAGTTATTTGAATTTTGCTGCACACGGAGCTGATGAATCAAAATTTCAAACTGTTCCCACTTTTGTATTATTATATACTGAAAAATAAATAGCCATTTCCACCGTCGCCAGATTGTTATAACTGTACGACCCCGATTAGGAAGAACACAAGTCATTGAACTGTAATTCCGTGAACACGATTTGCAGGGTCAATGGGTGAAATAAAGATCAATAATCATTAGGCCTGTCGATACTGGTTAGGTCGATAGAGAGATCAACCAGTCGCGTGATACTCGATGCGAGCGAGCTGTGGAACGATTTAAGCTCTCATCACGGTGCGCGAAGGTGAATTTCAAAGGATAGTCGGTTCTACTCAATCAACACCAATTATCCCACACCACTACTTACAAGTAAACTGTGTGCTAAATACGTTTTTACTTATGTCACGTTGGTCGTGTGACTCAGTTCTGACGGATCGGTTTGGTGTGAAAATGTGTGTGGGCAGGGAGCGCAGTGGGTTCGCGAACCCAGGAGAGATGGAGAGCTTGGATGAGGGCGCATCGTTCCGGGGTCCAATTGGTAATGCGAATGGCTTTGGCTATGGCCGACGTGCTCATTCTAACCTACTGGGACTGGTTCGGGGGACCTGGTAAATAAAGCGGAATGCTTCACTTGGATTAACACGATGGTCAGTGTCTCCTAAGTGAGCGAGAATCGTACTTGTGGTAGATTCGGAACCACCTTGATTCAGCCAGCGCGGATGGTGTTCTTTCATGCGGATAGATAGCTGCCGTGCCGTACGACCAACGCAGAGTGCGTCACAAACGCATCTGAACGAGTAAACGGTCTTTGAAGCGACCGACATCGGTAGTTTGTCTTTATTCGGTGGCGAACTTTTGAAACAGCAGCTTAAGAGTGCGTAGCGTTGAATGTGGCTTTTACCGTTACCTTCAGTCATCGTATGAGGGTTTCAGCGGCAACTTCGCCCTCAAAAGGAAGACCAAGTAACTAATCCTTCTTTTCCATCCCATCAGGGTGTAAGTTTGGTACCTGTTCCATCATATTTCGTTGAATGAAATGGTCAGGGTAACCATTATTTCTGAGCACGTTAGAGATAAACTTAAATGAATCTTCCAATACTTCATGTGACCAGATTCTCCGAGCTCTAGATACCAAACGTTTTATCAGGTTCCTCTTCAGCCTATTCAGTACCTAACCGTGAAAATTTGTGTATTGGCTACTCCATGTTTTCTTACGGTATCTATTGCGTATTCTAATGAAGATTACATCTAGAAATGATATTCGATCATCTGTTCCTACCTCCTTTGTAAATTATATGACTTTGTTTGCTAACTTGAACGTCTCTAGTATTTGATCCAGTTCGCAGTTTGAATCAGCTGTGCAAGAAATGTCGTTATTGAAAGCAATCGTTCACCTGAAGTTGTGTTCTAAATGCGAGTATGGACATATTTCGAAATTTGATTTAATTTGATTCCCAAGTAGTTGTGTGTTGAAAAATGGGTTGGCACGAATACAAATCTCTGAAAACGAGCTCGTTTACCACTCTATTGTTTTGTTTTAAAAATACACCGCTTAAAATACATCGTAAGCACTAGCCTTTAGCCTGGTCTATGTTATTGTGTTGATTGATTTGAATGACTTCACATTCACATTCAGTATGCAATACTGATGAGCTCTCATAAGAGCGAAACTCGGGTCTAGTGATTCCGAGGGTATGGTTGAATCGATGAATTGAGGATTGTGCGCAAAGGTGAATTCCGAAGGATAGTCAGTCAAATCAATCAGTACCAATTATCTGTGGTGATCCAGGCCTACGAGATGAAGCCTACCCTGGAGCGGCGCGTTAGAGTTTTTGGACAACTGCGATCAATTAAATTTCAAGGGTGACGTCAATGACGCGCAAACTTGTCACTGCTTCTGACTACATACCAGATCGTGCAGATCGTGCCAGCCAATCCGCGACAGTGCAGTCCAGTTCAGACAGAAGCAGAAAGATGCAAGCAATACTGGAATGCGATTGGTGGAGGCCCGGATAACCAATGTTCTTCTTTTATTCTTCTTTTGTTCATATTATTTAATTGCCCTCAATTCTTCTAATAAACGAACTACGAACTAGCATTCCTGTCGCCTTTTGCTCGCGTCTCAGTCACGTGGGATATTGCGTGCTAGTGCCATTGCGGTGCAATGCTTCCGTGATCCAGTTCGTGATAGCTGATCCGTAATTCGTGTTCCGTGATTCGTATTACGTGGTCCGTGTTCCGACTTCAGTGCGTATTACTACTACTACTGCTACAATCATTACATTATCCCACACACACTACTCACAAGTAAATTTGAGTCAAATGCGTCGGTTATTGTGGAAAGCTTTGGCCCCTTTCCCAGAAATTTTATGTTTTTGTATGTGCGTATTCGTATCACTCGACAAAGGAGATCCATTTAAAACTGCTATTCATTACTGTGAGTTAACCCCGGTTTATTTTTGAGATACCTGATTTTTTTAAACACGACGTTAAAACAACCACTGTTAACGGGACATTCCTTCTTTTCCCACTTGTTTTAGGGTTTAATACGTCGTCAATGCTATCAATTAAATGTTGTATGATCTACACTGATGGTAAGACAACACGAACTCTTTTACAATAAGGTGACTGACTATGGCAGTGAAAGGCAGTGCAAACATTTGCGCGGCGGTAAGTGGCTGATAGGTAGCCTTCGCTGTTGTCCAAAATGTAGCATAATCAAATCAACGGCGGCTTGTCAGGACACACCGGTTTAACTNAACCACGAGCCACTGTAACAAACAAACCGATTTGATATCCGGTATCCATGATGAATAACCAACCCAGGTGTCTGCATTCAAATTCCTTTATTGATCGACATCATATTACCTATGGGACAGTTCAAGTGGAAATGGGGCAGCTGTACCTACACAGCTACACAGCTGTAGCTACGTAATGCCTATTTAAAACCACATTCATGTAAACGGAATAGAGAGTAAAACCGTCTAAAAAAAACCTCCTCATGATGTTGTGTTTATTAATCCTCGGGGAGGTTCCTAATTTCTTATCAGAATAATCAGTACTAGAATTTTACCAACATATCTTTCGACATATTCTATTTGTGAAAGCAGCTCATCAGTAATGTGAAATATGCACCTACAGAGTTCAGTTTTTGGTGAACAATAAAAGTTCTTATTCAAATTTTGAAAATTCTTTTCTTAAATCCAGTACAAGATTGAATGCATCGATGTGTCTTATTATTCCGGGATGAGACTGGAAAAGTGCTGCGGTAAATTAAAGCATTGGTAGAGAACAGTTGGAAAAGAGAAAAACTGAGTGCGTTATTGAGCGAAAAATGGACGATATCCAAGTAGATGAGATATCACAACCTGCTTAAGCAGTCAGAAGTTAGCGTATCGTGATGACCATGTGGATTTTACTTTCAAATTGTATTCCTCTGTTTATGCTTTCCTAATAAGCCATTGGTTGTTCTGTTTTTGCCGATTTAGTAGGTAGAAGAGCACACAACGGATTAAGCTTACGTAAACCGCAAATATATAGCTTGTTTATAGACCGGGAAGCAGGCAGAAACGAACAACATGTGAGAAGGCAGGCAGGCAGGCAGGCCGACATCGGCTCGCACATCACACTACATTAGAATGCAGTCACTCGACCGACATTNCAATCAATCAATCTATTCACAGGTATGTATGACAAACGTATCAGTTATTTGTAGGCCACAACCACAAAGGAATTCATTTCCGATTACACGGATTGGATTCTACATTGCACAGTAATTTGCAATAAGAAAGCCAGGAGAGCATGGTTTCGTTCGAAAAAATTTGAATGGGATCGAACTCGTATCTGTCGTTTTTCGAGCACCATGTGATTGGATATTCTTGTCACATTCTGTGAGATCTCTTCCTCTGGCCGAATCCACAATAGATCACTTACCAAACCCATCTCTCGATTTTTATGCCCTCAGATTGTACTATTAACCCACCTTTATTTAAGTAGTATGTACGTAAAGTTATTGATTGAGATCATCTTCTATTCATTGGATTTTTTTATCCCTCATTGTTTCGCTCCTCATTCACGGGATTGAATAATAATAATATCCATTTGTGTTTTTTACTTATGTCAGTTGAATACCTTATTCAAGTACGATTTCTCGATTTCGATGACGGTTTATGGTGCATCAATTTCATAGTATAACGAAACCTCGTTAAAGATAACAATTGTAATTTGTTTATTAAAACGACCCTGGTCATGATAAAGGTATTGTCCCCTAGTATTTTTGAACCAATAGACCATTCGTCTTTGCAGGTAGTATGTCAACAATTTTCTTTGCCTGGTACATCGCTTGTTCACCGACAGTGAGACAAACCTGCGACAAATGAGCGGGCGACGCAATTTAAACTTGGTGATTAAATTAATTAGTGCTGTGCTCTGCTTCTCAGCAGCTGACGTCAGTTGCAGTTCAAATTGGGCCGTCACCTTCACAACAATGGCATGAGAAAATCGCGGATAATCCACTCAAGCTATCCTGGCTAATCGCAACGTTTCGCAGATGTAATCGAATTTAACCATCGTCTTGAGTTGATGATGTGGTCGGTTTTATTCCTCACTATTTCAGTCGTGATAGAGAAATTCCGTTGTGATAAATGTGATAGATAAAACTCATGTTCTCATCGAACCACTTGCACAAAACGGGACCCCTGAANTGTCTCGTCTGCTTTCTAAGCCACTCGGCTCGTAAAGAAAACTCTTCTGGATTTGTCCTCCTGTACACATACTCAACAAGTAATACAGGTCAAAGTTAACTTTTTACGGTCAATGTTCATGTTTCTTAAATTTGCTCTTTTGATCTTTTCATGAGAAGAGATTTTTTTATGGGCATTTCGGAGCCCCATAAATTTTCAATTTATTTGGGATAAAAATTAACATTTATCGATTTGCCTACTTTGGATAGTAGGAAACAAATATACCCTATTTCGAATACTTGGATTGATCCTAATTAACGGTCCGATAAATCGGTGCTCGTTTAGTGTAAAGAATGCAGCCCCATACCGCTCTGAACTGAATATTTTATAATTCTGAACCAGAAATTCCGAACTACTAACAAATTCCTAGTAACACTCAAGGTAACGTCAACTGCAATAGCTATATCAGAGAAGTAATAAGATTACACTGGGTGATAAAGTTCGGACTAAACGCTATTCACCCATAGCTATCAATACACATGTATGATTTTGGCAAACTGAATTTCGCTTTTCCAATTGAGGGACATGTCACGCGAGTTCGCTAAATAATCGCAATTACTAGCTTCTGTTCGACAGGGAAATCCAATCTGATCTACTGAGTGTTCTACCTGGTTGTGATTCCCTATTTCAAAATTTATTAGAGTTTCATCTGTGGAAGTCGGGCTACCTCCTGCCGCTCCACCTCCTCCCAGTTTTAATTGATTGCAGGACTAGGGATTTTGTGTATTGCTTTGGCGTGTTTATTTACACAAATATCCCGTCCATCGCAGGCCGTCTTGCACTTATTTTAGCCAACTAACCGCCATGGANGTCGGCTACTGTCCTCACCGCCATTCGGTTATAAGATACGTGCGAATTGATGCGCGTACCTGTAACATGACCGTCAGCTCCTAGTCCTTTTTGGTTTTATGTACGCGTAATGTGGTTTCACTGTGATCGCCTTCTACCGATTCGGCTATCGGTACCGGTAGTTCAAATACAATACCGAGTTGTGAACGTGCTCGTTTTCATTGATCCGAATCACCGGATAAGAAGCACTGAAAACGAGCTTGTTTGTCACTTTACATTCTATTTGAAATGAGCTATGTTCAGATAGTTTAGACAAGTAGAAGACCCCGTGGGGCCTGCATCCTTTGGTTCGCCGCAGCAGCATGCTATTATGCTCACTGTGTTAGGAGTTACTAGCTCAGAATTTGAACTACATTAGCCCACTTCACAGAAGTGTAACTTGACGGCTCAATTTATGTGGATGTTTGAATTGCATTTTTGAAGAAAAGAAAAATCTTGGATAAGTGTGTTACTCGCAGCCTATTGGATGACGCATACCCTGGAACGACGCTTACATTTTCAGGATAACTGTGGTCAGTCAAGCTTCACGGTGACATCAGCAAAGCGCGTGCGTCCCACAGATTCTGGTCTGCATACCATAGGTAGATTGTACCAGCCAATGAGAACCAGTGCGGCCCAGACAGAAGTTGAACTAGAACGCGATTGGCAGAGGCCTGGATAACGAATTAGCTCGTTTTGTACATATTATTTAATCCTCCTTATTTCCTTCAGTAAACGAACTACAAATCCTGTGGCCTTTTTTCTTCGCGTCTAGGTGACGTGGGATATTGTGTGCAAGCGCCAGTGTGATCAAGTGCTTACGTGACGTTCGTGACTGCTAATCAGTGATTCGTATTCCGTGATTCGTGTTCACTGCGTGCTACTACTACCATTACAATCACTACCAATACAATCATTCAACGAAAGAAAATAACATAGCTTGATTTATTCTGGATAAGAATTGGCCGATAAACGCCAGTTACCAGAATGGGTGTATCTTTTGAATGAATCACAGGCGCGTCATGAATGGCGTTCAAAACAATGCATTTGGCATGGATTTATCATCGCCAGATCTGGTGGCACGATGAGCTGCGATTGGGAAAGATGATAAAAGACAGCGAGGGAGAGATTAATTGTCAGACAGTAATTTTTCTCAAACATCGAGCATTAGTGTGACTAAATATTTGAGATTATGATTATCTACTATGTGTGAATTGGGTTTTAGACAATTTTAGTAAAGAAGTCAAAAACACAGGTCTGCAGAATTTGTCCTGGATGATTTTGCTGCATCTGCGCAGTGTTTTATGGGATCAAAAATATATTTTCAGAGTCATGAGCAGAGAGAGAGAGAGAGTGAGATTGCGATCAGTATAACTCCCCAAACACGTTTATTGATACCAAGCTTGCTCAAGAGTGATAAGACATTCACGTCGTTTACACGGTTGGGGATGGCGCATGTTAATGGCTAGTGCCTCGGCGCATTTCACAGTCCCGGTGTTGTTTTTGTTGTTGGGGGTTCAAAACGCATCTCACCGCATGACAATGATTCAACTCGACCAGGTGTTGTGTGGTGGAAGAACTGAGTACCTCACGAGTCATCGGTGACATCAGACGTCTTTTCTGAATCCATAGCGTAATGTGTTCGATCATTTGATAACGTATTTACCTCTCCTTTCTCGCCTTATACGATGTCCGAGTACTCGAATGTCAGTTGATAGATAAAATTAGATTTGGCTCGGAGAGACAGCGATTCTTTCACCGAGATTGTTGGAAACTGGCCGGTTATGAGAACAACAATGTGTTCTAGGTGCACCTAATAAGCGATTCTAGGCTCTTGGTAACCAGCCAGCTGATATCGTCAACATTGATGGGCAGTGGCAGGACCCCTCTCATCTTGTCTGCACTTGGTGTCTATTCCCGTGTAGAGTTCACTTCGTAGTGCTTTAAGATGAACCATTCTTGATGCCCGCTTGATTGTGAAACTTCTATTCCTGTCGCATTTGTCATCCGGGGTTTGCTTTATCACAGCACTGATCAGTCCGTTTCACATGCTGCTGATTCTAGTTTATTACTGGTCTGTCCACTCGCGGAAGGTTTCACATTTGTTTCATCTAACAAGTTAGACTACTTATGAGTAGTACAATCATTGTCTTCATAAATCATGTAATGTTTTCTACCTCGGTCACAAACAATCAAAAACATGCGGAATGCTAAACGTGCCGCAGTTGTCGGTATTAGGACTGTAATGCCACTATAACTGAAACTGTATTACACTTTCATGCGCGTTTTGATTTGAACCACAGTGCGCGAGCACCGCGAGTTTACTTACCTCTTCGGTCAGACGCGGCGGAGCCGGTTTCGTTTTTCTTTGTTTGATTCTTAAAGAATGAGTGAGTAGCTGGGCGAAAAAAAGAGAACGAAGTCATTTTTACTCTCAATCAGTGAATTAAAAACCAAGCAAAAAGTTTATGGTAAAAATACGCCTTCGTCTGTATGGCAAATTATGAATGCAAATGTTTGAACCAAGTAGTCCCACAAGTAGTTACCAAGACATTTAAAAGGAGTGAATCCTAAGTATGCAGTATGATGTGTCTTCGGGATTTCCGTATTTATATGCCTCCATTAGATATTTTACTTTAGCCTGTATGTTTTGAAACAATTAGGATTTTCTTGTATTTTGTCATGCATCTCGTAGCGTGCTCGCTTGATTCAAGGTTGATCCAGTATGTCTTTCTAAATCGCTCATACTCCATAGATAGTCCTAATGCCTTTCATTTTATCATGCACTTTTCTCTGCATGATATCTTGATTTTATCGTAACAAACTGTCCATTTGCCTACTGGACGCTCCACCGCACTCACTCGAATATTGAACCGTTACTGGGGTCACTTCCAGTGGTATTCCCCTGTATCTCGATCGCCCGAGATCCCGTCCCTGCCAATCTGGTCCTGATGAATTAAACGTGTCTATGCTAGGACCGAATAAAATTACATCGGCATAAAAATCTAAATAAATGACTGAATAACAATTAACATAAAAATACAAAATAAAACACTGAGTGCCGCGGACTGTACAGTGCCACTTATCCTTGAAAGATTTCGCAAGTACAATGCAGCCGCTTTCTCTGTTGTTCCTGTTTTTCCAGCGATCATCAACGGTGCTATTCGGTTGGATTCTCCACGGTTCTGACTCAAACACGATCAGCAGTTTATCCGATGCAGTACCCGCTTCAGTCAGCTGAAGTGGATTTCCAATGGCCTGTTACACATCAACGCTTGATAGTAAAAAAGCATATCTGTTAATGCTTGGTACGCATCGAAATTTGGAAGGAACTCTAAATGCGGTGGAAGTTTGTTTGTTGTCTGATAAGGAGTAGTGGACAGCTGTTTCGTGCTGTTAGGGACTCGTCAATAGTGTATGCCCTCGGTGTCCCAATTATTTCTCGCACCACACTGATCAGGAGTCCAAAACAGAACGAAACAGCTGTCAAGGACTCTTTGTCGGTCATCACAAAGGTGTTCATCGCAGGTAACTGGTGCGGGTAATTAACGACCTCCAAAGGAGTGAAAAACCTACACCCAAGACCATCATCAACAGTGCATGGTACCTCTGAACAACCGAGATTGATACTATAAACTGACTAAGCCATTCGCAGAAGATAATAACCGCCGACCGTGTAATATAGGAGAAAGGGCTTGAATTCCCGACCCGAATGTTCGCGGTTCGAGTCCTGACACGGACACAGAATGTAAGCACTGCTGCAGCGCTTGTGAATGCAAAACCATTTTGCTGTTTGTCTTTTCATTTGAGATTTTTACGCTCAGGAGTATCGCGTGTTATACGGAAGCACTGAATCTGTACCAGATGTGCCAAATGGTATGAAGATACGAGCACATCATTTAGGCCCTCTCCAATCAATATGTGGTGCAACATGTGACACCCTCACCTTCTCATTTCTCACCCAAGCTTTGGACCATCAAAATTTGTAGAAACCTAATTTTCTTCAACATCCGTTGACTTCAGAATAATCCGATACAGTGTGAATTAAGTTTGTGTCTCGCGGCTACGGGACTACGGATTGTGACTAAAGCATTGAGGTTTGAGGTAAAGGAATGTGGTTCAAAGCTAAAGGATTGCGGGTTTTTGGCTAAAGCATTCCCGGTTTTGGTCAAAGGAATGTAGGTTTAAGCTAAAGCATTGTCTTTTTTGGCTAAAGCTTGATGGGAAACGGTGTAGCACTCTTTGCGGGTTATCGAAAAGATATTGATCGCATTTAACTGGTGCGGGGAATTAATGATTTTCAAGGGAGCGAAACCCACACACAAGTTTATTGTCCACGGTGACTGGTGTCTGTGTGAAATCAAACCAAATGAGCTAATCCAAATTCATTCTCCGTCTGAATTGGAAAAAACTGTTTTTGTGATCCATACATACATCGGCGGATCACCAATATTTTTAAAATACCGTGTTACGTGTGCAACAAAATTTGTTTCTTTTCAGAGTCCGAGGCAGCTTATTCAATAAACTTACATGTTGGTTTTGCGACAAGACGACTGAGTAAATCCAGATAATTGTTGATTGTGCGAACCGATTCTGATTTGGAGACATATAGATAGAGGGAGAGAGAGAAATAAATGTGGAGTGAATTCCCTACTGAAATCGTGAAACGTTTTCTGTTGCGACTGCTTGTAGATCGAACAGAGGAAGGGAGCGGTAAGCAAAATGATACCTATGGAAGATGATGATGAACTTAGTTCGATGACTACGCGACGCCCAACTGAACGCAGTTGAGAACGGTCTGATAAACTACTATCAAAATATATCAGAATAGTGTGAGGCAGCTTGCTTCAGAATACATCATACAATTCACCAAGTCTAATGGATCATCTGTTCTGCCTTCCATCAACTCTTCACTTCAACTCATAAGGTTTCACTTCAAAATATGTCGAATTTCTTGACGTTCAGAGCAATTGTGAATCCAGAAAAACGACAAGTTTGGAAGAACTGCATATCTGTTCATGCTTGCTTGCTTCAAGTCAAGTCAAGTCAGTAGTAGCTTTATGCACCCGGATGGGTGTATTTTCAGCAATTACACCATATTTGTGGATCCAAATTTACAAAATCGTACACAGTGAACACAATAAAAGCAGTAGATATTGTGTTTCTCAATAAAGCAAGCAATTGCTTGCTTCCACCGGGACGAGGCCATCGATGCAATTAATTGTGCTCAGCCGGCTACGTGAAATCCAATTTGATTTGCCGGTGGTTGGACGGGAAATAGACTTGGTGTCATGTAGGACAATGCAAATCATGTTGGCCAACTACCTTTTCCTAGTCCGAAAGAAATCAGAATTATCTATCTGATCCAATTCAAGCCATTGTCTGTGTGCTCTTCAGATACCGCTCCGAATAGTTAGGTATAAACATTTCGTTCTGATGAATACATTAAATGGTCTCGGTGTCATTTGATCCGCGGGAGCTCTACCAGCAGTAGTTTAGTGGTTCTATCCTCTGAGATAATGCCAACCAAAGGGCAAGCGTTAAACTTTACGGACAACGAACATTAGCTTATTATTATCGACCAATCAGAAGATGTACGGTACAACCGGAAGCTGTTTGACAAAGATAAAGCAACCAGGCGATTGGTGAATGCTTATTTACCCAATGACGTTTCTTCCTATATATTATTTAATCCCATTGACTTATCTCAATAAATTAACAGGTAATTCTTTGGCTGTCTGTATGCACCTCTGTACCGGGAGATTCCGGCATACGTTTACCGGTACGATTCCGTGTTTCAGCTACGGTCGTGATGCGTGATTCGTGCCTATTCCGATTACAGAAATCACACTGTCATTCAGTTGCATTTCAGTGCCATCCTGTACTTAACTAAAATAAAAGTACGATAAAAAACATGTCTAACTTTCTTTGTTTTATCATCCCATTTTAAACATGCTTTTCAGAGTTTTTGAGCCATCTGTCAATACCATGGGACTCCGGACTAGGTTGGGATTCTACACTGTTGGATACGTCAATCTTCTATTGAATTCATTCTTCTCCATTGGTTTTATTCTTCCTAAACCTTTTCCAAAAAAGCCTCAATTAAGACGGTCGTAGATGCCTTGGATTGTGACCGCAACTCGCCAAATCCTTCTATATGGTCAAGAATCTCAAACAGCATTTGCTGGGGAACCCTTGCTCCTTGCTTGAAAGCGGCAGGAGTGTTTCCTCCCACCAATGCAAAAACGAGAAAGCCAACATCCGGGTCGGTTAACCACTGGCAATTCGACTAGGGGAGTTACTTAAAAACCCAGGTTCCACATCAGCCAAGAACAGGCCTATGAACGGCACCCACCCACAACTTCCCGGTTATGGCAGTGGTAGCCAACTCAGTTTGGCATCGAGGCGTATTGGTCACGTTGGATCCCATCCAAAGAAAGTATCATTTCGATTAACTGAACAGTGGGTCCTATTGGATTGCAGTTTTCCCACACCGGTTAGCTGTCTTGGGGGTCGGGCTTTGACTACCTGAGGGCTCCGTTTGTAACTGGGAAGTATTCCGACCAATTTCAAAGCATAGACCGATGTCTGTTCATCGCACAGAGCATTGTACCGCAACATTTTCGGTGCACAGCCTTCGCTGAAATGTTTTCCAAATTAAAAGACGGTAGCCTCTTTTTTGTCCCACAAAGGAGTCGAGTATTTGCGAGTGAGTGATGGTTCGTCCAAAACACGATTTACAACATATTTCGTGTGATTTAAAACATCACAACCGGATATATGCCTTTCGATTGCTTTCGATCGTTCGATAAATCACAGTCAAACGCCGATCCAGTGATTTAGCTTTGCTTACCACTAATACTACTACTACTACTACTACTACAAATGATAATAATAATAGTTCACAAAAAGGGGAAGAATATAAATTACTGATAGGAGATAAGCTTTTCGAAACACAAACGTACGTTTATTGATTTGTGTATTGTACTCGATCAGCTTTTTCAAAGCCTCCATTTCATATGGTTCACCTGTGAAGGGGACATACAAATAAAACTCAAGTGAACGGTGATTTGGGGACTCAATCGAGTATTTTGTGTAACGTTTGCAAGCATTGGAGCTTACCTTTCAGCTAAAAAAACATACGGATCAACCGTCAGAAAGTACATATTGAGAGGGGAGAAAATGTTTACGGATATGGGGAAATTTTATGGTCCAAGGTTAAGACAAAGTTCACTTATTGTCCGCTCTTTGTTTGAGTGGACGAGTAAGATATCGTATAAACGAATTCCGGTAGGCGGGAATTCGAGATAAAACTTGGCAGAATTGGGAGCGAGTGGAGGCATGGGAATGACAACGTGTCAGTTCCGTGTGCAATGGGTGGTCCGGATCTGTGAAAATCCTCTCCCAAAATTTCACACCAGAATTTGTATGATACACTGAAAGTTTTGCACCTAAAGCATTAGAACACAAGTTCGAAGGCCTTCGAACTTGTGTTCTGATTTTACAATGGGATTATTCTGGAATTTGAAAAATAACAGTCTAACTCATTCACAAGAATCGTAGCCATTGGAATTTTTTCTATTCAGATCGGGTCAGAAGTTTTTCAATTGTCATGGATAAATATATACGGATGTGCTTACACGGGGAACAAGAATGCGTGTCGGACAACTGACTTACTTGTTGTGATGCCTACAAGGCCGAAAGCCAAATCCATGGCTGAATTATGACGTTTCATGATTGCTGACAAGGACAAACACGAAATGAAATGGGACTCAATCTCAAAAGGCAGTAATAGATAGCACAGTAAACATTTTTTACGAAATGTGTATACGGGTTTACCTTTTAAGTGACCTGAGGTACGTGACCGTGTTAACAACGGGCGTTGCTATTTATTTCACAAACAACTACCGGCTGCTAGGAACAGAGTCAACAGACATCACAGTTATACCGGATTTGATGAACAACCAGGTGTTGGGGTTCACGCAATATAGCGATTCAAACCAAGATAGCATATAAATTTTAACAAATAATGAAACAAAAAATTCTGTTTAAACCGGATCATATCTTTGTTCTTTTCATAGCTCATGTACTTGTTATTTCACTCCAGAGGGAAATATTTGTGCCCTTAATTATGATAATCATCTCAAACATTTCGTGCATCATTGAACGCTGGCTACGTTGACCACGGATTGCACCTTGGTTATTTTTGTACCAGATATTTATTCCAGTTGTCGCTCATGTCATCCCACCCACCCCGGATTTATGTCAGAAGATTTTGCTTGGATTTTGTCAACAGAGACAACAGCAGACACACCAGTCTGTACTCCAAATGAATAAACTTTATTTCAGATCCTGAATGCAAAGTAAAACTCTACTACTATAACATGAAAATCTACATCGCCACTTCAATTGTAGCTAGGTACCTGTTACCTTCCCATCGGATTATGTTAGAAAAGCGACACTTCTGGTAATCACCAAGCATCACTGAATGGAAAAAGTGTCCATGCTTAAGAACCTGGAATGATTTCCAATTTCAATGCGATAGAAATGTTTGTGATAACCGACAAAGAGCACAGAACAGCTGTTTCTCCCTGTTTGAGACTCGTCGGCAGTGCGTAATTTTTGCGTCCCTGTCAAGACTCAAACCGTGAACCTGCCGGTAGGGAATTCAATCAGCGACCCCTGAGCTACATGGTCGACAGTCGACGAAAAGACAAAAGGTACGCACCGCTGACGAGTCCAAAAGAGGACGAAACAGCTGTCCAGTGCTTTTTGTCGGTTTTCACAAACATTTCCATCGCAACTGAATGCTTATACCTCGTGGGGAATTGACGATCTTCCAAGAAGTTGAACTCACACTCAAGACCATCAAGAGTGTCTGGTGCCTCTGAACAACCAAATGGGCTAATCCAAACGAGTTTCCCTAGGCATCTTTTTCAATTTCGGGTCACAAACAAGTGATACGTATTTGGAATAGCCTGAAGAACGCAATGTGTATTATTTAGACTTACTTGACATATACGATTGAACATATCCCTTCACCTCATCCAGTACCCACTCGGAGACAACACGCTCTGAAATGTGACCCATCAATAGCAGGTTATTCTCATAGATATGTTATATTTCTACCTTAATTAAACGTGGAAACATGATAAAACTGGAAATGCTGATTTGATTAATCGGTTGATGGACAACTTGCGATCAATTAATTGCCAATCAGGAATTTGCCCCGTAAATTTATAAATATTCCTTTTCGCCTGTTCGCTGAGCTTGACAATTTGTTTGAAAACGTTTCATCACCAGCCGAGGTGTCATCCGACCGAGCTATGGGAACCGATTTTCAGTATATGGATATGTGCATTTCAAACAAAACTACAGAGTGGCGAATAAGCTCGTTATCGGAGATTCGTATTCATGCCAATACATCTCAATATATATATATATATATCACTACTTTTGGATAAAATTCTCATGGAAAAATAAAATGAAATAAAATATTACTTGAAACAATTTCATCGTGAGACTGGAAATGGGGTTCACCACGTTCACATGTTTGTTTTTCGACTCATCCGATCATCGAGATTATTCGTGATACCGTGTGCTTGGAGGGTGGGCCAAGGAAGATTTAACTCTTGCACAGATTGCTTTTGGGTACAGAGAGGGAGCTTGAGAAGACGAATGCCGTGGCCAGAATTCAATAGTAAACCGGCCTTGATAATCGCCCACAAACTTTATACATGAGGCGGAAAGCCCCAGCCACGTTCACAGTGTGATTTGTTTCAGCTAGGTGTGAACACACTGCACTGGTGAGTGACTTAATCGTTCCGGTGTTCAGCCACGCGGAACGGTGTTCACGAATCCGTTCGGACAATCGCCTGATTGTGCGGTCTATGTGCGTTGATCTATGGAAGGAGTATACACAGAATGAGACCGCAGAGACTAGAACTTTGTTCTTCAGTCGCAAACACCCAATTGGCTCTGACGTGAACAACACATTTTGCTTGGATGTACAAAAAGTCTTATCGATTGCCTTGGGTAATCGTCCTTGTATATTACAATACATGTGACAGGAATGTATCTTGTGAATCACTTTTTGCTCACTTTTTCCGAGCTCACATCCATTTCGAACGAAAAAGCATATACCGGTTGCCGAAAATGCTCTCGTCCATTTAAGCAGGTCAAGCAAGATACGCACAGTGTGATCTGCTGGTGAGATAATCTCGTGCTTGCCGCAGTCCAGTTTGCCTTGTGGATCTTTAAATCAGTGCGATGTTCACTGAACAATTTTATAAGGTATCCTTCATTATCAAATAACCCCAATGTGTGCCCAGTTGAACTTCTTCGTATTTGATTGAGTTAAACCGGTTTGATCTGATTCGATTAAATTATGACGGTTCGACGGGTCGATATGAAGAGATTTGAATTGAGACGAGAACTGATGGCCCAATCCGTGTAGTAAATAGAAGAGCAAGCTCCGTTTCAATAGATGCCGTTCCAGGTGGAGAACTGAACAGCGAAGTAGAATCATGTAAAGAATAGCTCTTGAGGAATAGCTTTTATCTAATAGCATTCCTCACCTGCTTTTGGAACTGATGCTTAATCAATATGAAGCATGCTATTTTAGTTATAGTTGGTATGAATAGGTCGTTATGATTGCGTGAATCACTTACGGACTGATTTTGTCGATATCAGGGACATTTTGTGAAGATAGTGTTCCGTTACTTCTTCAGCGCCTGCGAAGTGGAATGGAAGAGAAACCCAGGTAATTCTGCGGTGTTCATAAATCATCTTCTTTTGCATTTATATGATTAAAAAAACGCATTGTGCAAACGTTCCACGGTTATTGTAGACGTTTCTATTATTGTGATTTGACTGAATACAGATGCACTGTGGCTTTATGCATCAAAACCAAACCACGGAAATTTGAAACCGATTAGTTTTAGGGTGTCATTCATGACTACTTTTCGATTGAGTTCCAAACTGGGGTCTAACAGCTCAATTCAAAGACCCAAACTATTGAATCACGTGATGACAGTAATTTGGAACTATGAGGACAGTAGTCGTCGCGTGAGGCTGGTGAAGTGAAACCGAGTTCAAATCCACGTTTGTACTGTCCGTTCTACGGTGGATGGAAAATAATCTTATTCGATTCCTTCTTCTGCTGAGTGCACGATTGGCACCTATACTTTTCAGCCTTGCTTTTGTCTGACAGTCCACTTCAATTCCCCCTGAGTTTGTTCCGTCCGACAAATGAAACAAGGACTCACGGTGTCCGTTCGATCCGTCGAATGAATTTTAGTTATTTAGTGTTGACATCATTTCTATTGTTCAAATTGTGTTTCTGGTAGATTTAGGTGTTTCTTTCAATTGTGAAAGGTATAATGTTCTGGATGGGATTTGAACCCATGCACGTAATTTCCATATTTGTTTCGCAATACCTCTCATTCATGATGCTGTAATTCATGTAATACTCCCAGGTGGGACTTGAAGCGTCGGGGATTTTATGACATATTTGTGTGATGAACAGTAGATCCCATGGTGACGAAGACCTGATGATCAAGGCCAGCTGTCTAAATCCTCTAACTTACAGGCTCAGCTAGTTTTGGCCTGGTATGGAACCGGACGAGAGTGAAGCTGTCTACCACCAAAGTTGGGTCGCGGTGGTGAGGCTCCAATAACAGGGTCCAAAGCATCCCGCTGGCACAGACTAAATCACTGCACCACTACTCTGTATACGGAGAACCACGAACACTGTGTTGAATCGATCCCACCTCAAGCTATCGACTTATTGATCGGTAATTCTTAAATGCACATTCACATCACTGTCCTGTTGCTACCTATATATTGCCGATTCGATCCTCCGCATGCATCCGTGTATAAGACACTGGACTCGACAACCGTTTCGCATACATATGGACCATTGGCTTGTGTGATTCACTAGGCCGCCCTCTGTGTTGTCTCCTCGGTGCTTGCTCGTGCTTGAATAACCCTGACAACTGTGTGAACACACACACACACAGTACCATGCACTCACTCTGTCAGTTTACGATACTTGCTACTGAGAACCGTTCTCAACCACCACACTTCACTCTAGGTCAGTTCCCACTGTTGACTATCACAGATGCATGTAGTCACGCTTGAAAGTGTAACTATACCATTTCATTCAGAGTTACTTGCGAGCAGTTATGTGGGATAATTAGTATTTATTGAATTGAACCGACTGTCCTTCGGACTTCAACTTTACGCATGATCCAATGGTCATCTATTAACCATCAACACTCGGAAGCACTAGATTCGAGTTTCGGTCTTATTAAATCTCATCAGTAGTGCATATCCACCGTTCCGTCTGGGATGTGAACTCTTTGGCCTGGACAGCAAAATAAAGAAGACAGTTGGCTCCGCTCGAAAACCTCCCACTGACTGACCATCATTGAAAACGACATATGAAAGATCATGAATTGGTGATTCGATCTACCCTATTGTGCGCTGGTGGGCGCATAGGTTGAACACTCTCCTTCCATGCGTTAGGTCTGGGATTCAAACCCCGAACGGGGAGGTTTATGGATATGCACTATCTCGCTTGATTACTGCTTTGGCGCGTGTTTGCGTGCTCGTGACTTGTACATTCTGCAACATGATGTGATGTCAATAGACATCACAGTTTCCTTTGTTTCTGTCGAACCAGATAGTGTCACAATTTGGGGTTTACAGGTTGTAAACCATTGTAATCTCTACAACAGCATTAAACTTCTGTAGTGAAACATAGTTTTTGTTGCCAGATAGAGTATCTTATGCATGTCAATCCACATGGACCATTGCAGCCTGTGAAGTCAGGTCACAGCTGGTAGTTTTAGCCTGCAATTTCGCAGAAGACAGACAAATGAGAACCGGATAAGAATGGAGCAGGTGAAACAAACCACGTTCTCACTGACCGGAGCAGACTTGCTTCCAAGAGTCCAAAATTGCCGAGAATTCTTCCATCCGGTTATCTTTGTCCTCTACAGTGAAAAAGAAAACGAAATTTGGAAACGGTCATTGTTATTGTCTCATATTCTTTCACTGGTACTGAGTGTGTGTGTGATGTTTCTGATGTTTCATCTACAAATCTTCCTCGAGGCTACACTCCGACTCACTCGGCCATAGGGCAGCACTATCAGACTCGAAGGTATAATCTGCACGTCACATTCCAGGCCACCCGTCTTCCCGAGTATATCGTGAGCGACTAACTCGGTTCATATCCGAGGTCAAGAACTCTGAGTTTTTGAACTCCAGTCTCCTAAGCAGATCCGAGCCGATGTGCAGATGGGTCACGAAATCGACCTTTTCAAAGGTAATTTCGTCGTGTATATAACAATTGAAGAGTGAACTGATAATCTAGGAAGCACTGGGCAACTGCTTCGAACTAGTTGGAGGATCACGTCATCAGTGCGCCAATCCATCGATCCAACTGGGGATCGAACCCGAGACCTGACGGGCAGAACGCAAGCGTACTACCCACTCGGCCACCGGGTAAGTGATCAGACCGATTTTTCGCTTCAATTTACACGATATAGCACAACCCATCTTTGCGAGCTTGTTGCAGGCCACAAACCTCGCTCATTTCAGTACTAGTTTCCGGGTTATGACTCGGCTGGAAACTTTCACAATGTGGTTGAAATCGAACTTTGGCTGATAGGGTGGCTTGATGCACATCGTGACTTTGAACGATGAGCTCTAATGGTGCCGTGAATCACGTCCATGCGTACACAATCGAGGACAATCCAATGCATAATGAATTATTACTTGCTTAGTATTTACCTACTAATCACGCTGGTTTGTGTTATGGACGATCTAAAAGATTAGATTCGCTTGAAACGGAGAAAAACGTTCATGTGAATGGGACAGTCTGATGCGTTCATCTCTAGCCAACAACAAATCGCGGGACAGAAACAAGCATGCACAGTTTCCGTGCTTCCAAAATTGGCCAGTGTCAACTGAAACATTAACTCTAAATTGAGGATATTCACATAAAATGACAAAACTGGTTCTGAACTTACCTGGTTGCTGTTTTAAATAATCGGCCATTGTCTTGAAGGCCTTCTCATTCAAATGCTCAATATCTGGAATGCGAAATCGATGGGGATAGGACATGAGTTCACGGATACATGAATATTGTCGAAATATTTATCAGCTCACTGGGCGTACGAGGCTTTTAAACAGGAACCAGGTGATCAGCTCGAAACCCATCACACACTGGTAGTGCCACCGCTGTTTGATCACCATTGCTTATTTGTTGCGTTATACCACAACTTATTCACAGTTAACGTTCTTTGGTGAAGGTATCCCCCAATCCAAAACCCGGTGACGCACCTGGTAGCATTTAGCTGCGCTTGACCCGAGGGTATTTAGGGGCAGGCGAACTGGAGCGCTATATTAATAAACACTAACTTGACTGGTATGATTCACCTTAGCTATGTACTTGACTCACCCAAAATGAATTGTTTAGTATGAGACGTCACCGAATTGATGGCCACTTTGAGAATTCCCGAAACTAGGAAAAAGAAAGAAATGGAGCATTAAACTGTGGCTGTCGAGTTTTTCAAACAGAATAAATAAACACATTTTCGAAGATGAACAACAAAAGCGTGAACGCGGGATTAAGCTGTGCCCTTCAGTTCAAACGAGGAAATCGATGGACCAACTGGTACACTCACCACTTTCACTGTCGTCGGACGCATCTGCCAATAGATGGTGTCAAAAAATATACTTTGAAAGGTGAAGAAGTAAGAAGACAAAAAGAGATGGGCATATACTTTAAAGAAAAAAAGGAGTATTGATACGTTTGGTCACGTCACGGTACACAAAATGTGTTTAGCAATGATGTGGAATGATTGTAGCTCAGGATGCGGATGTTGCAGTGTTTTCCAAGCTCGAAGTGTTGTTCGCACATGTTTCTCTAACCGGGATAGGCAATATCATCAGGCTAATAAACGTCTGCGAACAAAACTTCGAGCTCGCAGAAAACACCAACATCAAAATAACTGGAGTTCCTGAAAGACGACCACATAAGGTATAATGACCAGCACTTACCTTCCGTCAATTTGGGAGGTTTATCGCTTTGACTAAATGTTGTTGCTGGTGGGAAAAAAACACGCGAAAACAAGATAATTAAAGTGTATGAATCGAACGTGAACATGTATGATGGGATAATATTGGGACGCGAGTCATCAAAAAGGAGTTTGACAATCGTGACTGCCCGCCAAAAACTTCAAGGCACTAGACAGCGAGTTTGTTCCTGTTGGCACAAGTTTGTTAACCGTATCTTTTTGACCTCTCTATCGGATATCGGACCAATCGGTGCGTCAGCATGAAGGAACCAACGAAAGAATGTTTGAATCAAACATTTTTGTGTTCTTTAAAGTTATTCGACCTCCCTCCCGGTCAACTCTTTCGTTTTGAACTGATCTATTTGTCTCGGAGTCACATGAACGTAACCATGAATTGAGAAGTAGTTACTCGTAATTGTTTCCGGCGTAGATAACGGATACGATCACCAAAATAAAGGGTATAAAACAACTCAGGTCATTTTAATCGGAGCTGATCACGTGTTCCGTGATGATTGAACTGACGTGATTTCCACTGTATCCGATACTCCAATTGTTATCAATTATTCTGCATATAATTCATCATATTGTGATTTGGCTGCCAATCGATTGGTCATCAGGTAATGTAGTCCTGTTCAGCCGGATTATTCCTTTTACTTCCTTTAGTTCTTCCCATTATCACTAACTTGCATGAATTCCGTTTACTCAAGTGTATGGTTGACTGAATGAACTAAGGATTGTGCATGAACCTTAAGTCCGAAGGATAATCAACTCAAATCGATATGCTTTGGAAATCTGGAACGGTCGTTTTTCCCATTTGATAAATAATGTATCACTACGTGAATTAAGTCGTTAGCACGAATGATGCATCCACGCGATCCGAAATGAACTTGTCCGACACGAAAGTTTATGCTGATTTAAGTTCGATGGCAATGTTTGTGATAACCGACAAAGAGCACAGAACAGCTGTTTCTCCCTGTTTGAGACTCGTCGGCAGTGCGTAATTTTTGTGTCCCTGTCAAGACTCAAACCGTGAACCTGCCGGTCGGGAATTCAAACAGCGACCTCTGAGCTACATGATCGACAGTCGACGAAAAGACAAAAGGTACGCACCGCTGACGAGTCCAAAAGAGGACGAAACAGCTGTCCAGTGCTTTTTGTCGGTTTTCACAAACATTTCCATCGTAATTGAATGCGTTTATCTCGTGGGGAATTGACGATTTCCCAACGTCAACACTTCGTGGTGTGGCAAGTCAGATACTGTTTACTCATACTCAAGTAACGGTACTGATTGTTGATCTCTTCAGTGTTACCCTAAATTCTCCCGACATAGAAGTACCTTCGTAACGAACCTATATATTATTCCGTTTTGTACGCAAAATACCATCTCGACATTCTTCGACTCACTTTTACCTTTTCTTGTACCACTGCTTGAGGACAACCTGCACATTATTGTAGGCGATTTTAACCATGCTTCAACCCGGCCTCTCACTGCTTTTGATCTAACAGATTCATGCGTTTCACCGACCAGAGGTAACTCCGTTTTAGACAGAATTATAACAAATCATCCCGAATTCTTCTCTCTCCATCTCCGTGCACCCGTATCAACCAGTAATCATTGCCTGCTCCTTCTTAGACCTAAGATATATTCCCGTTCTGCCTTCTATTAATTTCGGCAAAGTAACCAAATCAAAACCCGTCTTCGAAACACGTCACGTTAATGTATTCTTCTCCTTCAAAGAGCCCTATCCCATGCAGTTTCATGGTTTTCACTTGTGCCTTCGCTGAACATCAATGTTAATCTTTTTGTTGATACAATCAAGTCCATCTTTGACATCTGTTGCCCGATGGAAACCCTATTTCTCTCCGACGGTCCTATTGCATCTCCGAAACTCAAAACATTTAGGAGACACAAGGAACATTTCTATAAATCCTGGAATTCATCAATGATCAGCTATATTTCCACCTTGGTATAAAAAGAAATCAAACGTATAGATACAACCTATGGGAATCAACTCCTATTCCACCAAAATAGGAGACACCTACGGAAAGGAATTCAGATCTTATGTGGAGCGAAGTCCGATGAATATACTGTGGACGTTGAGAGTATAAATCAGGCATTTGTGCATCCATGTAGCGGTCCTCCTGTTTCATGGATTCCGGAAGACGCAGCTAACATAACCCCGTTCTCGAGAGAAGAAATATTTAAACTCCTTCGCACAATTAAATCATCCACTGGTATTGGTCCTGACGGTTTATCTTCATCCCTTCTAAAGCATGGTGCCCTGGCTCTAACAAATGCTTTCACTTCTATCCTCAACACGTCACTTAGTTCATATTCAATTCCCGACTGCTGGAGACCCGTCACGATCATTCCTATTCCAAAACCGTGCAGATCCAGCACCCTGTCCAAACGTTTCCGTCCCATTGCTCTAGCGTCATGCGGTCTTAAATTGGCAAAACGTGCCGTTCTCAAACACCTTTCTGCTTCCTTCTGTACCCCTGAAGACCATCTCCAGTTCGCTCATAAATCAAACGGGTCCACTTTGGATGCTGTTGCCTCCCTCGTTCATCACGTTACCAAATCGTTAGACGCATCTGCGAAGTCTGTAAGATGTGTTTTCTTAGATTTTTCATCAGCTTTTGACTCTGTTCCACGTTCCGTCCTTCTTCGTAAACTGGAATCATTTAGCTCTTCCAAGCACCTACTGGCGTGGCTCGTCGACTACTTCACAAACAGAACTCAGCAGACTCGGCTCGATAGGAAAACGTCCAAACCACTGGTGAACAATTCGGGAGTACTACAGGGTGCCGTATTGTCTCCGTTCTTGTTTTCCACCTATATCAGTGATCTGTCTGCGAGTTCTCCAACCCAGTTATTTAAATATGCTGATGACGTAGCCCTCTGCCAAGCCATTTCTGTGCCTGAGGATCTTTTTCATTTCTCAAATAATCTATCGCGTATTCATGAATTTTCCGTTTGTTCTGGACTGTCTCTTAATGTATCCAAGTGCTTCGAATGCACTTTCTCCCTTTTTCGATCTGTTTATCCTCGTGATCCGTCTGTCATAAATACGGATCCCCTAATTAGAGTTGATTCTGTGAAGTATATGGGAGTTACAATTGAGAGTAACTTAAAGTAGACATCCCATATTTAAAACTCTGAACAGAAATTTCGCAAATTATCTTTTCAACTTCAAAGACTTAGGCAGTTTAATGCCAAGCAAAAAATCATTTCACTTTTGTTTATCAATGTGTTATCCCCGTTCATCTTTATTGTTCCCCGGTGGTTTTTGCTGGTCTACTAAAGAAAGACTTCAAAATTCCTCGTCGCGGTTTGTCGATCATCAGTCGTGTGTCTTTTATACCCGTTGACGAGCTATCTAAAAAACTGTGTGAACTTCACTTGTCCGCATGTGAAATATTTGCCCAGAAAATCATCGCTNGCTGAACGCAACCATCCTTTACATGGCAATTTATCTAAATGCTGCTCTCATACGTCTACACGTTCTTCTTATCGATTATTACCCTCTCGCATTAGTCTCTACAGAAATTCCCCAGTTCTCTATCTCGCCAGAATCCTTGTAAACCGAGAGTGCGCTTCCTCAGAATTTCGCAGTAACCTTAAAGGCTAAATATTTTACTTCTATCTTTCTTTTTATTGATCGAATGTGTAAACTTTTGACTGAGATGGGAACATTCTGTTCTCGCAAAAGTCTTTACAAATACAAGAAGTGAAACCCACACCCAAGACCACCAAGTGCCTGGTGCCTCTGAACAACCAACTGGGTTAATCCAAGCTTGCTACTCTAAATCGATCGAGTCACTCGCAGGACGTAATGTCCATCGACCGTATATATAGCTCCAGGGTAAGGTTTTGAAGTCCCGACCCGAATGTTCGCGGTTGGAGTCCTGACAGGGACAAAATGTACGCACTGCTGTCCAGTCCCAAACAGGGCAAAATAGCTGTCCGGGGTTCTTTAACGGTCATCACAAATATTTCCATTATAGCCGCTAACGAAAAATTTAATTAACCCTAGGTGGGAAAAATAATGACCACAAATTTCATTAAACATGTTTGGCTAAATCGATTTGTAAGCATCGCTGCTTTAGTGTTGCTGTGCTAGAAGAGTAATTTGTTAAAAGACAATAATTTTCAACATGCACGAAAACAGGTGGATAATGCTACTTGTAGAAATGAGAAATTATGTATTCGTTTCATGTACGGGTGAGAACAGATCTGTACCTAGGGAATACTACCTAATATCGGGACACAGTGCTGGATAACGAAAAGTAATTATTAACTAGGTTACTTGTTTACTACAAGCTAATGATATCAGTGAAGCAGTTCCGTTTGTATGATACAGTGAACTTCCCCCTTCTCCACTAATGCGAAAGTAGGAGACAGCTTAGTGAGGAGAAAACGAACGCCAAATCACCTCATTGATTTGCAATTAAATTAAAGGTGCTAGTTGTCATTGCTTCTCAACTCCAGTTCAATGCAAGTCACACTGTCCGCATGTTTGATTATACGTTCCTTTCCAATGAATCACATGATCTTTAAGAAGTTTAAAATGGAATTCGTTTCCTCGAAAACTGGAACCAGTTTGCACTGACCACGCACTAATAAGTCTGGTGTAGCAAGTGCCTTTGCATGATGCCGAAGGAGTGGTTAAAAAATGTAAATACATGTACCACGCACCTCCCTATTTAAATGGCCTTAGAATTTCACCGAAGCCCAAATCCAAATTACCGACTTATTAGGTGCATTGACTACTTGAATTATACGGATAAAGACAGATTGAGTGGAGTGATGTATACTTTGTCTTCAGCAATTTATTCATCATAATATGCGCACATTCCTACGTAAACGGAAACTGTATTGGATCGGTAGTTTCCAAATTATGCACTATACTTTTCTATATCGCCTCCCGCGTCTGCGGCTTGTAAATACACGCACATAGAAACAAACAAGCATTCAACTGTTCACAAATAGTTGAACTTCTCCGGTCAGGCCATTCTCATTTCGAATGACTTATATATGACTATATTTCAACATGCTATCTCTCTTTCTCCGACCGTTTATCTCTCAGAGTGGTCCATCGATCCGGAATATTTGTGTCATATTGTCACTTTAATTGTGTTTTGAATACTGAGGTGTGTGCGGCGGTCTCATATGCTCCATTCTATTATAATTAATACTATTGGACACAAACGTGTCCATGCGATCACTCAGCAGATTTCAGTCCAAAATATCACTTTAGTTGATCAGCTGTTTTGAAATATGTGAAAATTTGCTTTTGGACACGATCTTTACGGACCATTCAGCTCTACACAACTGTGTTGATTAGACGTGTGGCTAAACTCAGATCATGTGATCGTATCAGGCGAATGAAAATGATTACATTCACACGCACGGAACTTACGTTCTTTCCATTCCGAGAATGATTCGGCCGCTGGAGATGGAGGGTTTAGTAACTGCTCACGTTCAGAGTCGATCGGTCCTGATGGGTGTGTCGATGGGAATTAAAATTTATTATTATAGATCAGAGAATAATCTGGAAGTTTAAAAAAAGACAAATCTTTCGATTGTGTAAATTCCGTATTGCAGTTATTTTTAACGATATCCGTATAGGACAAAACGAACTGTGTACTACAGGGTATTGGTCGAAATCCGCCTTGCGCCGATGCAAGTCACTTTTGAGTGAAACTTTTTCATCCTTCATTTTGGCGGCGGTTTCATAGGTCAACACTTGAGATCATGTTAGTAGTACGTGTTTCATACTCTGAGGTGCAAATGTTCGTTTTGAAATCACAATTACTCATAAGTAGTAAATAAATAAGTAATAAAGTTATCTAGCCGTCAATAGTTTAATGGAAGATCGAAAAGCAACTGTAATCCAGGTATTTAAACCGAATTCCAGTCACGATGCTACTTAACAATGTCGTTAGGCCTCTGTTACCCAACACAATAAATCAGATCGTGCTGATCGGACACGGGTCAACGACTTAATGAATGATCGTGAGAATATATCAATCGTTTAATCGATGGCCTAAATCTAGGTCAAGTTGGTTCATCGACAAAGCGGCCTGGATGGATATTGATCAGCGTTTGCAAATGAAGAACTGTATTACGTGATTGGGTGATCAATGGGAAGCGGTTGACGAAAGCGTACGTGGCACTTGGCTAGTAGGNAGTAGGTTCATTTGGAAATGAGTATCATCACACACTTCTTGACGTGACAAGAAATTTCCATTGCGTCGGACTGGTTGTATATCGTGCCTCACTTCACGCACTTGCCACAATAACTGACCATATCTGGAGCCAAACATGGAACTCGGTTCTGATCTGGTTGGAAAAACTGTGACAGGCAAGTCTTCCACACCAGGGGTCCATGGTTCTAGTCCCGGACTGGATTTTCGAGTTGCAGTAAAACTGATAAGCCTTAAGAAAGGAATATAGCTCGAGTCCGTCGGGTCAGCTATAAATGGGCTGAGGATTAAGTGAGGTGTGTAATTCAATGCAGTGAAAAACCCACATTAACGAGGTAACGATGGTACCAATTCAAGTAAGCCTTAGGAATTTCCCAGTTTATAGATATACAGTCCCTGGGTATTTACTTTTTAGCATTATCTGAAAAACGATTTGTTCACCTGATTCGTGATTAGGTTATTTGAAGACAAACAACGTTGGCGATGGCGCATTTACTTTCTGTGTCGATTGTGGACGGTGAGCACTGAAACGTTCTTGAGAGTATTTCAGATTTTATAACACTCATTCCTATCGGGATTGACTTACAAATAATCACCTACGAATGAACAATGAGGTACGCGTGTGAGATAGAGTGCATTTTGAGTTTTTACAAATTATATTACTTCATGAGGAAATTAGCTTGTCATATCCTCTGCTAGTCAGTACAGTCCAAACATACGTGCCTATTATCAACCCCTCGGGAATGGAAGCACCAAATGGGTTTTCGATACGGAATTATCGGCGGATTAGGATTTGCGGAAAATCACCCCTGAAAGGAATTGGTCTCCTCTATCCAGCCCCAACCATCACTTTGTGTAGACTTACATGTAGACAATTGGAATAACGTTTATGACTGCCGTAGTATTTCGATATTCTGATTGATCATAGTAGTCTCATAGTATAATTTGAATACGTGAACACTCATCATTGAGATCAATTGTTTATCTGCAATTCTGTTCCAAACGTTTAATTACCATAACAGGGCATCGTCCCTTATCATCTGGCAAAGTAAGTGCAGACTATCAGACTACCGTGTTGTGAATCCATGTGTTTGTTTGTGTGGCCAGTTTAGTCTGTCCCATTTTGAAAGATCGCGTAAAGCCTTCTTATGTTCACTTTGTGTGGAAAATGGACTACGGAAAATTTTAATCACCTCGTGGCTCCATAGATTCTTCCGGTTTTGGCTCCTCAATCGATGTCCATTCGGGTATGTTTCGGGGAGTTTCGTACGCATCAATATCCGATCGTACGGAGCCTTTAAATTGGAAAAGAGGACACCATGAAAACCAGGAATATTTAGAACAGCTCATTTCCAAACCGACAAGGATTAAGAATATAAACAGCACAAAGAAAGTAGAGTAAATTTACTTTAGACTTGATTGATATGCATTTAAATACATGAAAGAGGCTTTCTCTTGTTTTTCGGAGAATAAATAGAATCGTGGAGCCATTTTATCTCACCGTTATCAGTATATATTCAAAATTGAACATCGTTTCCAATACATTTAGTGCTCGAATCAGATGAGTATTCTAGACAACTGAACTTCACACTCCGGGGACTCAAATGAATATTGATCATCTTGATGTGTTTTGGAGTACCATGATTTCAGAGTTCCACAGATGACAGTTTAGTTCAATTGAGATTCTTCAGTTTACCTTGCCTAGACTTTAATGACCGATCAAATAAAAACAAGGCGGTGATATGTTACTTTGCTTTTGTTCTGAATATGCAAAGCTATATCAGGGTGTCAATAATGACACGCATTATCTGACTGAATGTAAACCTCGTTTTCTGAGTACACTTCGTTCCATTCTGACATCTGGAATTCGCATCCAAACCTGCTTGGTAAAACAGGAAATTCCCACAATTAGTATCAAAGATTGACCTTCATCTCGATGACACTTTCTTCATTGTTGGAGGTGACTGAACGAAAGTTGAATTCTCTTCTGTAGCACATATCATCCTTCCAACATGCAATAACAGCTCAACCTCTAACCGTTGCACAACCAGGTGTGAACTGCAAGGCAGCAGGAAGTAATCCCTCACCTCAGCACTGAGGGGATCATTGACTTTAGTTTTCAAAGGCCATTCACATCGACCTTTGTCACAACACCGGAATCGGGCGTATGCGGCTTTTAAATAGGAGCCAGGTGATCAGCCTGAAACTCATCACACTCTGGTTGCAGCCAAGCAAACTAAGTTCAGCCTCAATCCAATGGAAATCAGTTTTATCGGGTGTCGGTCAAAATGCGCAGATCAGAACTGGCATCACATTGGAGATGAAATTCATCGATTCCGTGGGATAGTACAAAGAGATAAAAGCGTTAGATTCCTTGTTTAGTTCAACTACCCATCACTCTGAAGGACTGTAAAGGAAACGAGCCAAACACTTCCTCCGCCCTCACCGTGATCGTAAACAGTCCAAGAGCTGTGGAAACCAGTAGACGTCGTCCATACGTGCATTAGAATAGTGGAGGGTTCATTTGATTATATATATTTTTTTGTGATAAATTCGGTGTTAAAACAAAGCACTAACTGAACAAGTAGAAAGCACTGGACCGATATTTCGAACTGTTTCGGTATCCGGTAGGCAGTTAGGTCACACGGATGATGACACTCTACCCAGTCGAACTAATTGTCTAGTTCTTTTCAACGTTTCAGCTCACCCATCATGTGCACGACTAATTGATCATGTAGTCAAATCAAATCAAATCAAATCCTGCATTCCTTTCAGGTAAGAGGTAGTCAGGTTGTGAAGGCTTCCAACGGAGTCCTAACCCTGGGGTCTGGTGCTGAGACGAGCGAGGTCTGTTGACTGTAACAAGCTTATACATATGAGTTGTGCTTTATCGTGTATTTTCAAAATGAGAAAGGGTGGCCGATTGGTTGTGTTCTATCTGTGAGGTTCCGGGTTCGATCCTCAGTTGGATCGATAGATTCGCACGCACGACGAATACATCATCTCTATCGTTGTTTCCACTTTTCAAGTATGTGGTTTTCTATCACCCATAAGTATAAGAATACAGTTTATTTGCATTTCAAACTAAACGCAATCAAGCGATGTGAATTTCTCCATATGAACTGGCTATTTGTTAGTCCACTACGCTGCTGCACCGTGGACACACTGATGACCTTGATGACATTCTGTCCGCCAAGATTACCCGGAGTGCCTTGTCTCCGATTCAAATGAAACAGTGATGAGCAAATTATAAAACATACCTAAAGCGAAAAAAAACACATTGTCCTGCTTCATTAGTTGCAGCCCCCCTGGAATGAATGCTTGCTTTTCGTACCATTTTATAATCGTAAGTTTACTTAACTATTTTTCGTTACATATTTCAATCTAGTTATCAACAATCACTAATAATCACTTACCGGGATTCGGTATGTCAGTGGAAAAGGAATCATCTGAAAGATTTGGGCAGACGGGGATGAGTGTACAATCGGTGAGCGTAAACAACTGAAGGCATCACATTACTACTACGGCTGCTCTCACTACTGTTATATGCCCGCAATACAGTGACAGGATAGTGAAAATTACGGAATACGGTAAGGGTAAATTGGCAACAAATTGACAACAGAATGCTGCATTAGGGAACAAGTTTACAGAAATCCCACAAGCACATTGGATAATTAATGGAACGGTCCAACGGTGGATGCAAATTTCCCGAAGTTGGTACTTTTAACAGAGTGATTTGCTCTAAGAGGTCCGGTTCATTGTTGTTCATTGAGAGAAACAGCTAATCGCGTTATTTTGTGCAACCCAAACATACTACTCACAATACCAATACTACTACTAAGTGCAACGCACAGAGCATAACTTCATTGTTTCCAAATTATCCCCAACGAATCAAATGAATGCTATTCAACAGGATAAACAAAGATGTTGGTGATCCACGATTCGGGAACCAGATCAGACCTCGTCGTTTGCTTTCGTGATTGATACAAAAAGATGGCCGAGAAACCAGGTTGGAAATGTATAGATCGTCCAAACAGTCAGTAACTGCAATAAAAGTGTCCATACATTTTGCAATTCAAGTTATCCTAATATCATTTCAAGAGGTCTGGGGATCATTTCAAGCTGCCTGATCAGCATTTCAAGCTATTTCGTTGATCTCTTCGGCGCTGATAAGCCTCCCAGCGATATCTGGATGACCATAATGTAGTACAAATTTCTCTACTTCCCGCTGAAGCGTGGAGAACGATTATGAGAAGTGATTGTGAGCCAGACACACAGGCACATGCGCATACGCGTATTTGCATGATAAACAACCAATATGTATGTCTTGGGAATTGGGGTGTGTGTGACCAAGGCACGTCTCACAATCGTCCCCCGCACTTCAACAGGAGGTAGTTAAATCTTTAAGACATAGTGGTCATCCAGACATCGCTGGGGGGCTGGTCAAGGCCGATGAGGTCAACGAAACAGCTTCAAATGATGACCAGACATCTTGAAATGATATTCAAACAACTTGAAATGGCATCTGGACAACTTAAATGGCATGAGGCACAGTCTACAGAGTATAACACTGAAGAGCAATGGTTGTATCCAGAAGAAACAATTATGGAGACAGAGTAGGGCGAAGGAGTGTTTATTTCACGTCATGTGTGCATAATGTAAACAAGTGGTTCATTTTGTAAGCCTGCAGTGGACGGGAATGATCCAATCAGTCGTGACGGAGAAAGGTATCATCTACTGCAATTGTACTGGAGTGGATAGACTGTATTCTCCAGGGCTACGTTGTGGGGGTTATCACAATGCCTAAACACCATAGTTATTCAACTCTTGCAAATGTTAATCCAGGACTAATCGAAACTGAAGCAACTGATCCCTGTGAAACACTTGTGGGTTTGTATAGGCACTAGCATTTATACTGAAGTAATGTTTTCCCACATAACAACAAACCGGCCTTGGTGAGTCTTTATCGCAGTGCTTTTCCTGTTTATAGATGGAATGGTTCGGGATGTCGCGAATATCCCCATTACGTAAGTATTGGTTGACCTATGTTCTGGAATTCAGTGAATTAGCTGTCAAACATAAATTATTATAATGAAACCTTATTTATTGCAATTTCTCCTAGTTGTGAAAGAATTTCATTTCATTATTCAATAGAGTTGCTATAATGGATTATATATTAGATAAAATAATGCCTAATACCAAATATCCGAGATGGCATGGGTTGATGGAAATAATTTGGGATAATTCTTGATTCACTTCTATTAGAATATATTGCGTTTTCATACTTCATGAAGTTTTCGGTTTTTATATTGAGATTATTTACTCTTGGCAACCAAGGTCAGGCACGTTTAATTGACACTCATTCAGCCTAGACACTACCTAGATCGAAAAAGACAAGATATACATTATTGTTTATGCCTAAAGCATTCATATAGGTGATAAATATAATGCAATTCTATTTGATCAGAGAGAAAACATTTTAGTGCATCACAATCAGCAGGTACTTTATGTGTTTCAATTCGTTTGTGACACAACTGTCAGGGTCCTGGTAACGGCAACTGTCAAACCAAATGCTATCCCACAGCACGTTCTGTGTGACGTGGTCAACCCACTCCACTTTCGTAACGTCGACTATCAAGTTTAACTTCATCCAATGATCGAACCCAATTCAGTAACTCACTTGTCCACTGTTATGCGCTAATGAGTGAGTGGGTTCAACTAGTATGCTTCTTTGTTTGATATAAATATGCGCTTACAGTTGAACAAGAATATATCGCAAAATATACCTATTCTCCTCTCAGAGAAGTCTGAAAGTGGCAAAGGCAGATCTGTTTTTATTCGGTACTTCTCATCAGGCCAATACAGTGCACACAATCGAACAT
>UZAN01039873.1:77611-106626 GCA_900618425.1 Echinostoma caproni
GTCCCCCCCCCCCACACACACACTCGCAGGACAATAAGAGACAAAATCGTACGTGCCAATGACGTAACAGTTGGAACGAACTGCAAAATCCACGACTCATCCCCGTTTCTGTTTGACCCGAGCTAGTTTTGTTTCGTATGCGTGTAACAGGACAGGCTTGTGAATGCGTTCATTGAAAGCATATGTTCATTCACATTGCATGCTCTCCGTTGCCCCGCGCATATTACGCGATGTGACGTAGATCCTAAAGGTCATCTCTTGACTACGTACGCTTAACGGAGTAACGTGTTATTTAGACTACATTTGATGAACAACTTTGAGACCAAAACTGATTAAAAATGAAAATAAACGGACTCACGAAAATCGGTAGGTAAAGCTTCATCGCGATTCAAAGCTGAAATGAAGAAAGTAGGAGGGGGGACGGTATTTTTGCGCACTTCACCAAACATCCTCATTGGATTTGAACTAGCACAAAAATGTGAGTGAGAAATCAGTCTAACAGGGCGGCGGAGGCCAAGTGGTTAGGGTGACCAATGTCGTGACCCGGAAGTTCCGGGTTTGAATCGCTCCACCGCTGCCGCTTGTCTTACCTATTTACGTATTTACCCAGGTAACCTTTTGTGCCCGCAGCCCCCTTCGTGAAAAGTGATTGTACATTTGCATATTTATTAAATTGAAAAGGAAGTGAAAAAAACCCAGTGAACTTCGACCAATCTAACAAGAGCCTTATACGATTCACCTACCTTGACTCAGCTGCTCACGAAGCCATACAAATTGATTCCTTTGATCCAGCCGAGTCCTAACTCTGAGGCTAGAGCTGAGATGAGTGAGGTCCGTTGCCCAAAACAAGCTCACACATATAGGTTGTGCTATATCATGTATATTTAAAATGAAAAACGGTCTGATCAACTACCCGGTGGTCGAGTGGGTGGTTTGTCTGCGTTCTACTTGTGAGTTCCCGGGCTCGATCCCAGTTGGGTCGATGGATTCGCACGGATGATGAGACCCAACCAGGTCGAAACAGCTGTCCAGTGCTTTCCAGGTTTTCAGCTCACGCCTCATTTACAGATTTGTCAACTTCGAGAACGCGGTGACATTTATCCGTCGAATTGAGCTTGAAACTTGCAGTTTTGCGTCTTACGGTTCCACGAGCTATTCATGAATATGTTTAACTCCCTTTAAGCGTATATTTCCACCACCGATCTAATTTCTTTCTTTGCACAACAATGAGCAATAAACTTGCTTCGACAGGGATGTCATGTTCAGAGAGGCATTATCTACCTGAAAACTCGCTTAGTTATTTCCAGCCAACAGTGGTGTTGTTGGATAGGTAAATTTGACCATTAATGAAACCGCTCATAAATACCAGCTCTTACGCAATGAACTCTCTTCCGTTTGATTATTGATATTCATATATATATATATATATATATATGTATGTATACATATAACTCTCATTAGTTTAAGAGATACGGTCCTAAAATCGCTTCCACCGGTCATGCTTACGGGATAGATATACTCATTCTGTGGGACAGATGATCGATGTCCATTGTCCGTCTCGTCCTCACCCCTCCCCCAACAAGCACACAAACTTCACTGACCACTTTGGAGCACAAATCGGTGGCGTTGATTCTACAGGGGATCCGGGGTGCGCCTGGTTGATTAAAATCCTGATCTGTTACATAGATTAGACATATAACGAGATAGGTTCCAGGTTCAGTGATAGGTAATCGATTAGTTCTGCTGATCTGGACCAACTGGACTAGATAGCCCGAAGATCACATTGACATGCTATCTCGCTTCCTGGGTCTGGTTGATTACTACTGTACTTTTGGACCTATCGGTCAATCTGCTCATCGCCTATTGTATTTGAAGGCCAAATGATGATTCTCGTATTCCGATGGCACGCCAGATAATCGCTTCTTTGGCAACGTCACGAGAACTCAGATGAATAGATACGCATGTAGGACACCAAACTACATTCTTGTGACCCTCTTTGAAAAAAACCTACCGAAATTTAGGCGAAAGTAAAACCTTGTTTGAATACAGTGTTTCCCTTAGTGATATATCCCTCACTCATGATATTTTGAACCCTTATTTGTGTTGTTTTTACCTTCACCTATGCTTCTTTAGCCTTTATTCATGATAGTGTAGCCTTGGTAACTATTCCTTTACTGATGAGCCCATAGTCATGTCTCAATTGTCAGATTGTACGTTTATTCGATCAAAAACGGGGTGTGCTGAACACAGTAGACGGTCGTTAGTGGGCAGCAGTCTGTCTGTAGACATAAGTAACAACAGACCACGGGGCGGAATAAGCCTCACTGGGAAAACTGAGTCCGTACGTCCTTGTGCATGTCCACGCTGGTGCACAAGCCAGGATTGGGAGCGAAATTCATCGCGTGGATTGGTGCTCAAATGTGCCGTTACTGTGAACACTTACGGTTCAAATTTACTTGATCGCGAAATCATTTTTTAGGAAGTATACATACAATCTGAACTTGTTTCGCATCTCGGGCTCAGACATTACCAAACCCAGTCCAATGAATCGACCTTTCTAAAGATTGTCCTTTACGGTATAATCCGATAACTCTCGTTACTTTATTTCTATTGCAGTGGATTTGGTAGAGATAGCTTATTCTGTTCGGGATATATGGCCACAATGGTAATTTGGATTGTTCGCTACTTGCAGGTGCTCCTGTGGTGGTATCACAGAGATGAAATATAACCTGAAAGTCTGGAACAAACTGGATGTGAATCTGGCCAACACTGATGTCTATATAGATCGAGCATGATCGATTGGCGTCACAGGGCAATCGCTTGAGGTGTAGCTTATGAATTCTGTTGCGACATCATGCTACGGAGGTAAGCAATGGCCCAAGCGTTGCTCGCGCACAATGCATTGGTAATAGCCCGGGGGGGAAGGGACCGAACATAAACACACAAACACACTGACAAGCTAAACAACCAATATGTATGTCATGGGAATTGGAGTGTGTGTGACCGAGGCACGTCTCACAATCGTACGCCACCCGCCACCGAGCTTCAACGGAAGTTAGAGAAATCTGTGCTGCGCGGTGGTCATCCGTACATCGCTGAGGGCTTGTGAACGCCGATGAGGTCAACGAGAAAGTTTGAAATGATGCTCAAACAACTTGAAATGATATTCTGTTTACTTGAATTGCAAAATAGATTATCCTCATATTCTAAGTGTTTACACACATCTTGTCATGAGTGCTTTACTTGTATCCCTTCAACGTCTCCCGTTTCCAGCAGAAGGAATCGTTATCGAATCGTTCAATATGTCGAAATCATCTGCTTGATGATACTCCGATGAAAGTCGAATACTTAGGACTCGTCTGATGCTGACGAAGATACTGACCGGGACTGGGCTGATAATAGCCAAGTCATACATCCATTTTTTGTAGACTGTTCATACCAGACTATCCACATGAGAGATCAACCTCGCTAGATAACAATCTGTGGGATTTTTACCTGATCACGTTTTGAGCCCAGATAACTGTTAAAATGACCACTTTATTTCGGTTAGCAAAATGTGTTTCGTGGATTTGGATCACGTGAGCTCATACTGGTTATTCAATGTAGGTTATATGTGAGGGAAGGAGAGAAGTCGCTGTGAAAACTGGACTCACGTTTGAAATTTTCTTCATTGCCAAAAGATTCTGTAAGAAGACGAGGAGATTGGAAAACGGAATTACGCTCGCGTGTAAGACAGACTGTAGTCAATTAATTTAATCTACTTTGCAAGATCCTTTTAGAAACCAATAAATGATCAGTGTTGTGTTAAAAAATGTCTAGCATCAACATCGATTTCACTAAAATAATTCTCGGATGGAGCCAAAAAAACATCAAAGTCAGATTTATGGGTGTAAATTAAAAAACCGAAATTATCGACCAATTACGATACATGTACCAGCGTTTCAACAAGGTTACGACTACTGTGATTACTTACAGCAATTACTAAGCACTTCTAATTATAGTGAACCTTCTCAATTGAAGTTGTTGGATCCTTCACCGAAACACGATGATGAATAAGTAACATATAAATAAATAAAGGAGAAAAGCGTCTGTTTGAATGCACTTAATCGGCCGGACGGAGCCAAATCGAATTTCCCGTTCAGGGTCCCACACCCAATGGTAAGTCATATAATCTACTTAAATCCCGTATTCCTCTTCTCTCCCTGGATATTTCAAACCATCTACGAAGGTTATTTCGAATTGGGACTTTTCCTTCTATCGCTCACGTGATCGAATACGAATGATTGTCGCTTGAAAACAAAACTCGCATGTTGGCATTTTGATGCGATTTTTAGTCCTGATGGGAATCGAACCCACGAATGAACGCCGTATACACTTTTGTGCAGCAGAATCGGTTCACTTGAACACATGTGGTGTGCATCAAACGAATTGTCTGCACTCATGTGCGCCTGTTTTTGCGGAATCCACTGGAATAAAACGAATGAACTCTCAGGTCTATAGTTATTTGTTCAAGTAAGATCAAACTGTTCATCTTTTCACAGTGCAAAGATAAGGTAAATGTTCTCCATAAACTGTGTAAACAACTGTTTTAGACAATCAGTACGATCACACGCGGCGGACTCAAACAAAACCATATCAGAGCAGTCAGCTAAATTGGTGGATTTCGCACGCCTTTGTAAATTCAGGGGAGGAAGGGCGAGTGAATGAAATGTGCAAAGATCAATGCGTTCGATGTGTATTAGCAACCACAGGTGGTAGAGTGAGCCGCTTACTAAAACGTAGGCTGCACACCCACACTAATTGGTTCGCAATTTAAACAAGAATGCTTGAAAGCATCTGAAAGTGTTTCTCCAAATAACTCACCAAATGAAGGTTCTTCGGTTGGCCCTACGGTGGAAATATAAAATGAGAACGGAAATCAGCCTGTTGTGCGAAGAGCCGAAAATTCAACCATTAGGGTGAATAGATCAGTTTGTGACTTGAGTTGAGTTGAAAATCAGAAAGCTGTGAAAGGCCTATCGATACTGCTAAAAGAATGTATATTGAGCGAGGAAACGGAATGTCTACTGGACACCAAAGATGTCCTTCCCGTTCAGTTCGGCAGCGCATCATGAGCTGTACACTAAAAAACACGATAACATAATTTCTCTTCTAAATTCCGTTTCGTTTTTTTACTGACTTTTTTTTAATATGCATTTCAATATGGTGGTTTACGCGGTAGGGGTTGTGCCAGGACGAAAACCTGAGATTTCTACGGATTTCCAAATGAAGAATTGTTATTCAACTGGATTGAGTTTTAGCATAATATTTATTGCCCCAAATAAACCATCATTACACATTACACACACAGGAACGAATAAACTTACGTTGCGATGATTCTTCTACAGACTAATACGTCACAAGTTATGTCAAAAATGTTTAGCATCCGGGGTGGGGTGGGGTGGTGGTGGGGGGAGAGGGGAAACATGATTAAATGAGAAGAAAAATAATCAACACTCCAGTGCACGTGACCAGATGTTGCTTATCAAACATGCGCACTGGTTCGGGTCATTAAGGGCGAATGGGGGATGTCTGTGACGTGTGTTGGAAGGCAGAGTGTTATTTCGGGGAGCTTATATGTGAGCACATGCAAAGCGATGATTGTGAAATCGGATTACAAGTTAGTGGTCTCAAACAATTGCTATACACTTGCACACACACACACACACAACATAGTATTTAGATTCAACGACCAAGTCAAATATATGGGGTTGCAATAGGGTCTCCTTGGGTTCAATTGTCGCAAATGTTTTCATAGCTAAGTTGGAGAGCAATCGGTTGATACGCATTATACCGAGCTATACGTGGATGATATTTTGTGCTTTGTCGATGACAGTGTGGATCGTTCAAGAATGTTAAAAGTATTGGACTCAGCACATCCAAACATAAACTGTAGATTACGAACAGAATGAGCATATCGTGCATCTGGACATCCCACCAAGTCGTCGATCACACGGAATTGTCGATCGCAACATCCACAGGAAGCCATTGTAGAATATTCACTGTACCCATTTCAAAATCTACGTTCCGTTGTAACGAAAATGAAACCTGATCCGCTACCCGGCTACCAGAGTACAGAGAATACGTAATGATGATAACATTGAGAACAAGTTGAGGTTTATCTGAGAGGTATTCTCTCCTAATGGTTACACAGAATTTTTTAAGGGTGATACCGCCGCGGAAATTGTGACACGTAAACTCACTACAGCTGTGCGAAAAAGCATTCCTCGCAGAAAATATTTACATTGCATTCATCTCCATGTCACCTTGATGCTTTCGGCTCAAAAATAAATCGCCTATTTCTGTAGTCTCTTTTTGTGTCTACTTGTTCACGGGTTCCCGTGGGACAAGTCAGTAATGACCGCACGAGCAAAAATTTATCTGAAACCGTCAGTGAGCACCATCTGGCCCAGCTGAATGGTGGGTGATGGATCGTTCGATCGTTTCTCACCTAGTGGAGTCAAACCACTAGGTTGATATGACCCGGGGCATTTCGACCCATCTCCTTAGTTCGCAGCTGTCGATCTAACGGAATTCGGAGTCACATTCTGGCCACCGCGGAAGCGATCAGAATCTGCCAACATGATCCGCCCACCCACACCAATAGGTTCTCAAAATAGTTCGTAAGAACATTCAATTTTCCAAGGCCAACCCCACACTCGACACAGACATCTTCCACCAAAGCCCTTAATGATCAGAATCAGTGCGTCGGTGTAATGGAACTGAAATATTGATTATTTCTCGTCAATTTTTTTTATCTCTCCACTCTGTGGAGTTTTTTTTATATAAACTTTATTAGAGTAGCCTGTAGAAGAATCACCGCAAATAAGCTTGTTCGCTATTCTATGTCCTTTTCACAATACTTATCATTCATTTAATTATTTAATTACTTAAACTTTTGCTTGAAACATTCTGTGAATCGATACAGTGAGATCAGAAAACTATTAATGATGCACGTATCACAATGATTTGCCCGGATATCAAAGCACTCTTACTAGATATAAACTCAAACGGCTACTCTTCACAGAACGCTGCAAAGCATCTTCTGTTGACATTGAAAACTGAGCACGTAGGCGATTTGACATAAGGGGGTTTATTTATTTATTTTAGCAGTTCAGCTGGTACTAGCAAAATATCAATTTCCTTCACTTTTTCAAAGGAAATGAAGGGTTAAATGAATACTGGAAGATCAGATAAATCTTTTATCTCTTTTATGAGTTATGCCAGCCAAATCAAACGTCTTCAAAACCCCCCGTTGATGATGGGGTTTTCCCATGATTTGCTTCGTGTACTGCATTACTTTTAGGTAGTCTAGATAGATACAGAGAGAGAGAGAGGGCATGGGCACGCAGAATAACTGAGAGTTTGACGAAAATATTAAAAACGGTCACTCACACAATGACTCCACACTTTGATAGGTTTTCTCATCCAGTCTCGTTGAGCTGCCGTGGCGCCGCAAGTTAGCACCTGAGTGAAAATAAAATTGCACAATAAATCAAATCGATTGATTGTTCGATAAACGTCAAACAAGCCACACGGGGAAACTCAATGCCAGCTAACGAGAAACAAATGAGATGTGCCTAGTAATTATAAGTATCGATGGTATGAGAATATGATAACGTGACACTTTGGGTCCTCTTTATCTAATTCGTGAGGAAAGAGGGAAGACAAATACTACAAGATACTACCATCTCTCTCTCTCAATCTGTTCAGTTTCTACAAAGGAAAACATGTGGTATTTAAACAAGAACGCTTTGATAGCTACAATTGTTCAACGGACAGTAGTCAGGGTAACAGGGGACCTCAAGACGGCATTATGTCGAACGTTTGGAATTGAATCAAACCCTCCATTACGCACTTGAAACAAGTAGTCAAATTATGATTGCTTTCAACCGAGTCATCACCCCGACAACTAGTGCAGAGATGTGCGAGGTCTGTGGCCTGCAACAAGCTAGCAAACATCTTTGGCACCAAATTATGTAAACAGGAAAATAAGTAAAAAAAGATCAACTACCCGGTGGCCGAGTGAGTAGCATGCTTGCGTTCTGCCTGTGAGGTTCGGGGTTCGATCCCCAGTTGGGTCGATGGATTCACACTGTTGATGAGATCAAACCAGGTCGAAACAGCTGTCCGGTGCTTCCTAGATTTTCAGTTCATGCTTCATATGCTATGTACACGAGGGATTCGCATTTGAATCGGTTGGATCGAGTGGAGAAAGAAAACACACACTTCATAAGATCTGTGTGTAACGGACACGAAAGGTTGTTCATGATTTTTGCGGCCAACGCGAGACATGACTTTGTATGTTGTGAAACAATGGAGTGAAAGAGAATTTCACGGGAACTGCCACTAATTCTCGGAAAATGTGCTTAAGATCTTGAAAGAAACTTCCCGTCCTGCTTGAGCATCATCCCTGAGAGGATTGCAGAAAACCTGTAAAGCCAAAGGGGCGAAATGAAAACAAAATAAAACAGCGGATCGAGAATCGAGAGTTGGATAAAATTTTTCATGGCTTTCATGGCGATGGTGGACAAGTGGTTAGGTCACCAACTTGTGTCCTGTGAGTCCCGGGTTCGAACCGCTCCATCGAAGCTGCCCGTCTTTTCCGGGTAGCCTTTGCATCTCTGCGGACCCCCTTCCTGAATGTTGAGTGTACATTTGTATATTCAATAAATAAGAAGGAAGTAAGAATATATTTATTTCGAAGGTGCAATTCGTCATTTTTATAACAAATGAAGCGTGAACTGATGATCTAAGAAGCACCGGACAGCTGTTTCGACCTGGTTGGGTCTCATCAGCAGTGCCAATCCATCGAACCAACTGGGGACCAAGCCAGGGGCCTCACGGGCAGAAGGCAAGCATGCTACCCACTCGGCCGCCGTTTTTCATTTTCGATTTGCACGATATATCGCAACCCATGTTTGCGAGCTTGTTACAGGCCACAGACCTTGCACATCTCAGCCCTAGCCTTAGGCGGAAGGGGGGTTATGACTCGGTTGGAAACAGTCAAAAGGTGACTACTTGTAATGTGCGATATTTATTTGTTTATTTATTTATTCAGGCCTACGACATAAAACGATTACAATAGGACCTTTCCAAATACGGAAATAACTTAGTGAGACTAGCATAAATTTCGGCCGATTAACACAACAAGATACGTAACATATACGGGTTGGATAATATTATCATCACGTATGTTCATCGTGAGAACAGCATGTCAGCCAACTCGGAGAGGTTGAGAGTTAAGTTGTGTGCAATGGATCACTCAGCAAGTTGTGCTAAGGCCACGTTGAAGGGTGGAGGTGTCAGACGCATCACGGTGGTCAATTCCGAACACAACACCATTCGCGTATTTGCTAGGCAAGGAATGTTGCAACGTGAACATGGATGAAACATAATTAGTAAAGGAAAACAGAGACAGAATGGCATCCTTTGGTACGGCCTGTTTTAATTAAGAAAGAGAAGGAACGACCCAGGTGAAATGTGTACTGTGATCGGTTTGTGAAATAGTCTGTCAGTACTGCAGTTATGAAATGCGATATCGCACTGGAAAATAAAATATTTCACTTATTAGGCCTGTTAACACAATGTAAGCCGTCCCCATTATCCAGGAAACATATCCTGACAGCTGCTGGTGTGGAGCGAGAGCGGTGGTAAGCAAATTAGTTAGGGTCCTGCACATTCAACTAAGATGAAATTCCTTGGAAGAGTAACTTCTCGAACAGTTTCAACAACAGAAGCGAAACGGTGGTAGCCTGCAACATGCTTGAACCGGGTGATTTATTTGGTATGAGAATCAGTAAGTCCTTCAGAACATCCTATTGTTCAAAGGCAAAGGATTCTGTACCACCGAGGTCAGTGTTCGTGCTGTCGATGGCCTGCTCCATCTTCCTGTTACTGGTTCCATTACTGAATGTCCTATTCAGTGCCCCAACGTCTATTGCTGATTGGGGATTGGTCACTCAATTGCTTGACGGTATTCCAGGTCTCCCGGTAGGTTCTGTTGTACAGGAGTGTGCGAGTTTAGATGCCGTTCAGCAGATGTAGCCCACTTTTGATAGCAAAGGATAAGAGTTTCATCCTTTTAAGATCTTTGCGTTCTATTATGCCCTTTCCTGGCTTCACCGTAAGTGGTTTAGTCAAATATATATGTTCTAACGCTAAAATATACACTCCGGACTGACCAGAGTGTTACGTGAGGGCTGGAGATGACTTGCGCGTACGAGTTCGAGCGGTTAATAAATTGGTGGTTAAACGTTGCCTAATGGTTTTGGAGAAGGTTCAAACAGCGGTTCTGGGATTTCAGGGCTTTCAAGATATCAGGCACACAGTAGTAGTGCAGGAGAATTAATTACCGATCACGCAATTCCACACTAGACTCCAATTATTTATTGGTCCCATAGTTTCTGTCACAATTAACATGTTTTGGTAAGCTAACGACTACTAGAAAATGTTATTTATCCGTAGGTCATGCATTTTTTCAATAGATCTACACAATATCATTTAATGATATTTTTATCATTAAGAGTACCGTGGATGAGCAGATATCATCGAAACTTCTTCAAACTCTTTATGCCACGTTGTAATGAAACTACGTGAGATAATGCTTGTCTGGTTATTCAGTAAACCCACCTGGAGGCTTGATAGTCTACTTTTATGCTTTGATGGAAAGTGAATTCCACTTTGCGAAAATGTAATAAGTGTGCGATTTACAATTATAAAAATATCTATTTATGATCATATATAGTGTAAGATGTAAGGACCCTACAGCGTCCGTTCCCGTCCTACAACCAACCTATTAGGTTGTTGCATAAGTTCCGGTAGTTACATGAAACTATTTGTTTTACAAAGACTTTTTGATGTTTGGCAAAGTGTTACACACCATTATAAAGCCCGTCCTATGCTGTGCAAGACTAAAGCAATCGTTTTTTCCTATATTATGTTTTGTTTTTTTTGTTCAGCCCTATCAAATAGATTGTCAAGTCGGCAAGAGATCGCACTTTCGACATCTCATTTCGCCTTTAACCGGGTTGCTCGATCTATCTAACTTTAATTTGGAGAGAAACACGTTTTAATGTTCTCAAGCTCGTGGGATGCAAAAAACATTGATTCATTAAAGCTCATGACAGTTGGAATCAGGGAAATAGTGTCCCGCTCGGACCATTCCCTTTGGTCACTGTAGGAGATTTAATGTATTCTACACTCATTATCTCCAGGTCGTAGGCGTCCACCATCTCTAAAACATCAAATACACCCCTAGGGTGCCCAAAAACGGAGATTAGAAGTTAATAATCTAATGAATTTTACTGACATCTACATTCCGTTATCCTAACTGTATTTTCTAAACAATGTGACTCTAGGAAAATCACTGTGCATATGTCACACGATAGATACCAAATATTGAATTTTGATCTTCCTGCTTGGATGGGAAAACATCTGTACCAGATGGAGAAAGTGAGTAACTACTCCTTTCTCGGGATAGTGGCTATTCGAAAATTCTATTTGTGGGACGTATTTGTTTCAACAAAAAAAAATAGCAATAAACTAGACCGATTTCATAATTCACAATCTCATTGTGAGTGATTAAAAACAGAGCCCAATCGTACTCACCGATTGACGGAGCGCATGTCATGGCGCACAGTGCAAACACGATTGCAAACAAATTTGAGCGTTGCATCCTGACCAGTCGACTGCTTTTACGTTTCACGTCCACTTCAATTCCCTTTGACCCCAGGCGGTTTGAACGATCTATTTATACCTAGTCGAGAGGATCGAGGTCCTATATTTTTGTGTTTCTGACCGTTCCAAGAGTCGCTTGTGTTGTAACGAACCCGAATGTCACAATTTGGTTTCAGTACAATATGCGTTGAGTGTTTTGTAACACGCAGAAATTACCACTGACCCGCTTACAGAGCACAATTGATCGATTTTTTTCTCCACACGAACGCCAAGAGATGATCAGAACGCCATGTGTTGGTTTGTTGACTGAATTATTCTTGCTGTCTCTCTTGCACTCCACAGTGGCACGGAATCTGAAAGAAAAACAAATCAAACCAGTGATCAAAACGTGGAGTGGTTTACCGAGTAACAAAATTCTCCGGAGTCAATTGTGATTCTGCGTGACGATACCATGTAAACTCTATAGACCAAAGATTCATGAAAGTATAACGAAAAGGTCGGAAGAGGAGAACCACAGTCAACGGATGCCAATAAGGGAATATTAAACTAGTTAGATGAGAGCGCGGTTCATACAGACAAAAGATGAGTCGGACAGGGTCACTCCTATTTAGGGACTTTCACCGTCTCTCTCTCCCTGACCTGAACACTTATTCCTACACTGCAGTTTGAGAAGACTTCGCATGGGGGGGGGTTATCACGTGACCAGGGTGTAATACAGACCATGTACGGCTTTATTCTTATCTCGCGTAGGGGCTAGGCTTTCGGGATTTGGAAGTCAAGCGGGTCCTTTGAATTTTGGTGGTAATTTTGCCAAATTGGACAAATATTTATGGTTTGGTAATGAATGCTCTCCATTATGCCCGTTTACATCGATTCATTAATTTTTCAAGATCAAACGCTGTCCTACATCTCCTCGATTGTAAGATCTCTGTGTTTTTGCATATGAAGTCCGAATTTCAGCTTTGGCTCATTCCGTGAGGACTCGTTACAGACGGCTAATAAATAGTATAAGAGATCATCATAAGAAGCATTGAGGTGGCTGGTGAGTTACGCTAAGGAGAACTTCCATCAGCATAATAAAGATTCCATCTATTTTTTGCAAGCACTATAACTTTTACTCTTGGAATTTAATCGATGATTTCCAGCATCTAGTACATCAAAAATAGTGCGAAGGTGTGGGATTCATTTTACTCCAGGAAAGTTGGGTACACCCACACATTGAGGACGATGTCATTTCGGGTGGGCAGTTTTGATGGCTTCGGGAGCGATCGGATTGTAAAGTTCCGCACACCAGGTGGCGGATCGGTCACTTTAATTGACCGCAGTTGATGTAACACTACTCAGTCAGTATTTAATTTTTCAACCGGAAAAATTGATTGTACTTTCTTTTGCTGCAATACCCACTTTATTAATATATTTCGCCTTACGAATATGAGTATGTGAATAATTATATTGCCCCTGATACACCTAGTCCTGACATAACACTGTTTGCTGATACCAGAGTTACACAATTCGCCATTTGTGTTGACCAATCTTTATGCATTTCCACTGGAGACCCTCTGTTCCATCCCTCTGATACTTCCTGCCTAAGGAGTTTACGTTTAGTGAACTTTGTGAATTTCCCCATCCGAACTAATGCTTATCTTGATGGCATCTATGTAAATAGACCCTATTTGTTTCACGTTCTTAGACGAGCTACGATTAGCACTTCTAATCACTGTACCGTTCTCCTTAACCCCAAGATATAATGTAAAACCAGCCCATCCCTGGTTAGGACAGTTTTCGACCTCTCCAAGACAGCTTTAATGAAAAGTTCACTATTGGGCCTTCGCCACACGTCGCGACTGATCCCTTCGTGTTCGGACGGAATGGTGATCAAAACATTCCGAAGGTAACATCTTTGGCACTGAGGCAGTTGGTCGTTGTCGCTGGCACCTCAACTAGGGCGATGGTGCCCATGTGGTTAGGTTACCAACTTGTGACCTGTGAGTCCCGAGTTCGACCCGCTCCACCGCCGCCCGGCTTCCGAGGCATCCCTTGTATGACCATGGCTTTCCTTACCGAATGTTGACTATACATTTGTTTATTCAATAAATAAAACTTGGAAGTAAAAATACATTTATTTATTTTATTTATTATTGGTCTGTGCCCTGATCCGTTGTACTTAACATTCTTCATAAGTGCATCAACTTTCCATGTAGTCTTAATACCGGCCCCCGTTATCTTTCATTGATAAATAATCTCCCTGATCTTATAGTTGATGATCAAAGCATCATCAAATCTGTTTCTGGTAAATACCTTGGTGTTTATCGCGGTCATAATCTGTCCTGGTCTGCTCGCATCATCAGCGCTTTTACAAAAGTTAGAAAACTGTCTTTTTGTGCATATAGACTCCGGAACCTAGCCGTAATACATAATAGTATTCTAAAATTCTTCATTGCCTGCATCCTTCCGCAGTGTTTAAACTGCTCCCGAATATTTATCCCCGGTCTGGATCCCTTAAACGATTGTTCCGTTACGGTGGACTTGATAGAGTGGGTTTTTTTATTTTTTTTAAATTTCCACGCATTTTGACGCTTGTGATACTTTCGTTGACAAGATAACACCTGATCAAGAGCACTGTCTACACTCAAAAGTAGTGAAAGCCGTATCGAATTCCCGAACTGATTTCAAATATCAACCGCTTTCTGGGATATTCTCTAAATACAGATGTCTCTGAATCTGACTGGACAATTTGTAACTCACTCACCTCAGGTGAAAGACTCTTGCATTTATTCTTTATCCGTATATAACGTGTTATATTATTTTTTATTACAATTTATGTAATATATAAACACACATACTATAAATTTTCGTTAACTGCTGCCCAATTCATCCTTTGGGGTATAAAGCGTTTGCTGACTTGACTTGACTTCAATTACACTTAGTAATAACACACACACAAATGAATAATGATAGAAAATGAAACGGAAGTCATCTTATTATCCACGCTGATAGTTCGGACTCAAGTGCACTGTTTAGACTTGTTCGTTTGAACAATTTGATGTGATCCGTTTGGTGAAAAACTGGACATCACTTATTCTCATTATTCATTTGTACGTTTACCTTGTCAATATGTGTTCGCTAATTGACTCCGAGACACGGCCCGATAACAAGAAATTCGATACACACAAGAGCAGAGCAGAGATTTCTCACTCAGTTCGGGCAGATTAATCATGTGATGATCATTGAATACGGAATACAATTCATACCCCCAAAATCCGATCTATGCACACAATGTGAATGGTTAGCTCACATCAGCTTTGTCTTGGTTATTAATCGCCTACCCGGTCCGGTTCTTTGTATTACTGTGTCCTACCATGCGTTGTGCTTAGCAATCATGTCTTCAGCTCACGGTAGTTATTTCACTGACTAAATAAAAAAATCAATTTGACAGCAGTATGCACGTGTACAGAGATGCAGTGAATTGACCAGGGATACGTAAAACATCTTTTTTTCCGTTTATCCATGATCATTAGCACAAGAAAACATATGTGGGTAGATTTTATATTGACCATCAATTTTTCGTGCTCTCATTCAGCTGTAAAGGCACAAGGCATAGGATGATATAAAACGAAGAAACATAAGAGTTGAACTGAGTCATTTGAAAAAAGTGGTGGACAAGAGATTTGTTCAAATGACTCAGTTCAACTCTTATGTTTCTTCGTTTTACATCGTCATATGCCTTGTGCCTTTGCAGCTGAATGAGAGCACGCAAAATTGATGGCCAATATCAAATCTGCCCACATATGTCTTCTTGAGTTAATGGTCATGGATACACTGTGCAAACCCACGTTTCTCACTTCTTTATTTAAATGCCATATGGGCTTGGAAGTAAGACCGATCACGGCAACAACAGGTTTGTCGTGTCGATCAATGGGCTTCACTACAAAGCACCGGAAGTCAGAGATTTTGTTGATCGGAGTGTAAGTGTTTGTGTGGGTGAACTTGTGTCAAGCTCCATCATGCTATGTTCTCAGCGAGGGTTGTTCCTTTGCCTTTTGGTTTTTGTCTGCTCATTTTACTTCCTTTTATTAAATATATAAAGACATAGTTTTCAAGAAGGAGGAATAGGCCAATCCAAAGGCTGCCATACAACACACCTGATGAGGAAAGTCAAGCTGCGGTGCGATTCAAACATATACCTGGGAGTGATAATTTGGTGATGTTTCCACTGGGCCAACGCCGCCCAGGTGGACATGAACATGTTTTCCTTCCAGGTTTGAGTGGCACAAAAATATGTAAAGTGTTCTTACGTTTTCATCTTCACAATTAAACAAATTTCGAAATTTCCGGAGAATATTCTCAAATGGTTGCCAACTCATTCCAATGCGGATGACTTGAATGGACGGTGGACTGTTTGCCACCGACGTGCGATCTCAGTTAAACCGTTCGTGATCGTCAATTCATTCATTATTTTAGATTGCTTTGGTTGCTATACAAACACAGATGACAAGAAGCTGGAAATAAATAAGAAAAGAAAACAGTGATTTAGATCGTTAATGACTCTTCGTAATTAGATTCTCCTCCCCCTGTTTCCATTAGGCTACTCATGAGTAGCCTTCGGCATTTATCTTCCCAACAGCTAGACTTTCGTTTTCCGTGCATCCCATGACGTTTATTGTCATGAAGTTTATATATTATTTATATATATATATATATATATATATATATATTATTTACCGGACCTTTAATGCTTTAAGTGTGATATTTTTTTGTTCCTAATGTTTAATTTTCCCATTGGCGTAAAACGTATTCTGAGCGCTTGTTGTGCCAGTAAAAACCTGCTGCCAGCAGGGTTAGAATCGCAGACCACCCCTGGTTGACTAGTTTAATCCTTGTCCCAGTGCTGGTTTCTGATACGNGTACACCTTTGATTTGCACAGTCTTATTGCATCGTATTCCGATTCCCTAGCATTTATTACACTTTATCACAATCCATTGAAATTGCCTTCTCTATCGTTTTATTCCAGAACTAAAGTGTATTGTCAGCCTTCTCGAAACTGTACCGCAACCTCTTCCAATTTGGATTTCACTGCTACGCTACTGTTACTCTTAGCTGTCTACCGGGTAGACCTTGTTCCTACCATTTCTGTCATGGATTATTACTGCTGCTCTGCAATTTGGTTGCTCACCTGACTGAAAGTTAGTTTTTCTGCATTATTAGATTTTAGAATCACCATTGTCCATAACACATGACTACCTTATTAGACTTCGTTCTACTGCCCGTAGCCATGCTCTGCCCATATCATGCGTATACCTGTCGAAATGAAGTTACCGAAGAAATCCAGTCTGCTAAGGCGTGACAGCACAGAGATCTTTGAAAGCATTCAGTGGTTATCAATGTTTGGACGATAATTCCTAACTAACTATTTTCAAACAATAAGTTGCATAGTGAACATATATTTCAAAAAACTAATCACGGCTCACAAGGAGGGGGGCTCGAAAATGTGATATCCTTAAAAGGATTTCAAAATGAGAGTTGAAGTCGCATAAAAGGGGGGCAATCGTAATAAATTCTACGGAAATCTAATTCCAATGATACATCTATAGCACGGTTATCCAGACTGAAAGCGGTCGTGAGTTGGTGAGATTATTGGGAGCTTTGATTCAATCTAGAATTTGTCATGTATAGGGCTAATGAAGCTCGACTAGAAAACATAGGAAGCACTGTACAGATGTTTCGATACGGTCGGGCCTCATCAACAGTGCACGAATCCATCCATCCAAAATGAGATCGAACCCGGGACCTCACAGATAGAACGTTAGTATAATACCCAATCGATCACTGGGTACGGTTTTCCGTTTTCCATGTATGCGATATGGCACAACCCATCTTTGCAAGCTTGTTGTGAACACTGCGCCTCGCTCATCTCAACAATGCACAGTGCTTCTTAGCTTTTCAGTTCACGCTTCATTTACTCTATACACTACAAATTCCTTTGTTGAAGTTCTGAGATTTGCTAGTCTCATGTGAACGCATGGTCACATAAGTGCCAGTAGTTTGGGTCTACGTATGCGAAAATTCACAAATTTCATGTTCTTTCCGCGGTTTTCTCTTTGCGTATATCATGTTTTATTCAAAGTGTATTTGCTATGGTTTGATGTATATTAGAGGATGTATAAAACAATTTGCTTTTTATTGAATTTCATAAGTCGTGTTTGATTTAGGCCTTTCGATTGTTTACAATCACGTGGCACTCTTGATTATCTTGTATATTTTTAACCTCATCAAAATGCTTTGAGTCGTCACAGACAAAGACATTTCATTGTGATAGAAATCTCTGGAAACATGAAAAAATAGCGACCTTGTCTTTATTGGGGCTCATCAATAGGGCTTATATTTGAATATTGAATTCACGGTGCAGCATGAATCCGAATCTTCTTTCCAGTTATTGTATATCAAGCTGATGAAAGAAGGAAATGAATCTCTCATAAGATTTGTATTTCCACTTATCTCACACTTACTTGTGAGTAGTTTTGTGGGATAATTAAAATGGATTGATGTGACTATCCTTCGGACCTCACCTTCACGCACAATCCTCAGTTCATCGATTCAACCATAAACTCGGAAGAACTAGACTCGATCTTTTTAGAGCTGATCATTAGTGCATATCCACTGTCCTGTCAGGACTTTGAACTTCGGAACCATCACATGAAAGGCGTGTGCGTTATCACTGGGCCAACCAGCTCACACCATGGCTGAACCAAATTTCCAATTCATGTTTGTTCAAGTGTCGTCTTCAGTGATAGTTAGTTCACCTTAATAGGTTGAATGAATTTGGCCAGCCATCGTGCTGACTTTTGGTGGGGTGCTCCAATCATAGATGGTATGGGCCATAGTAGAATACCATCCTTGTGAACTTTGGCGAGCCCGTACATGCGAGGCAGCTGAGAGCCTCGGGGGCTGAGTTCATCAAGTATATGGCACTACTCATATAGCCATTCTCGTGCAACTGACGTAATTCACGCACAATGGATTGTTCCACGCTAACTGTTCGGTCCAGTCCAAAACGGTCAGGAACTAATCTGCTTCTGTTCGAAATCACTTTTTACATTTATCTAGTATAATGCTGTCAATTCATGATGACAGCTCCATATCCTTTTCGGGGCCTTAATATAACAACATCTTCGTTCTTTCTGAGGTCTTCTAATGCTTTCCGATGACATTCTGACATGACACTTCAGTCCCGGAGCAGCAACACACATACACTTGGTTGGCAAGATGTACTACTGTTTTAGCTTTGAACCAACTGACTGCATCACTGTCAATCTTCTAACCAAACGAGATTACCACGAAATAGTTGATCAAATTGCTTCTTCTTGGTCTCATGAAAATGTTAAAAGTAGCCAGCTGTATGATATTTCATTTATTTATTCTTTTTTTCAGTTATTCAGTTATTCGTGTACTCCTTCAGTCATCCATTTAGTCAGTCAGTCAGTCATCCATTTAGTCAGTCAGTCAGTCAGTCAGTCAGTCAGTCAGTCAGTCAGTCAGTCGGTAAGTTAGACGATAAGGTGACCAATAAATAACTCTATCAATGATCCAGTTTTCCCTCTAATTCTTTATCTCCCTATGTTTGCAATCATTTCATGTGTCCATGATCTTTTCAATTCATAGTTTATTATTTTCAAAGTATAGCTCACATTTTTTTTAGTTTATTTTAAACCATATAAGAAAAACACAAAACATTCCAGTGGATGCAGTTGAACCTTGTCCGTTACCCCCTATGCCATGGTAGTCAATGCTCACGTGTCTAAGTAGAAAACAACCTCGTGATCACACAGACAAACGCCTTAACAAAAATATATTCATATTCATGAGGTGATCGTGTGAGCTTTTCTGATATCAACTGTGCAAATGTGCGCCAAAACCAGCTGGACTATTTTGTGGTTGGTCATACTCCCACTGAGCTGCGCATTGGATGTTACGTACAAAATAGGTGAGTACAACAAATGAATTCTGGCTCGCTTTTGTTTTCTTGTGGTCCAAAATGGTTAGATGCATTGTGGCCAGCTAAACGCGCGCTACTTCTCATCTGCCTCACACTTGATCTGATACCAAGTAATAAACTGTACAGCCGGATTTTTCAACCAAGAACTTCTCGACTGGATTGACTTTATCCGGAGTTTATAACGCTCGCCTTACAGTAGTTGATAGAACCCAAACTCACTATTTTCGAAACCTACGGGGGTAGGAGGGAATTTTCTGAATGCTCTATGAATTTCACTGTTGGTCCCAATGTTTGCCAACGCACTGATTTGGTGAAAATGTTTTTTGTTTGGTTCGACACTATAGTGGAGACATCTTAGGATCGATTATGGTACGTTGGAGCCTTCCTGGTTGAACGATCTTAGCTATTTACTTACCCTTCCGTCCGAATTTCGGCCATTTTTCAATCGCAGCATGAAGTTAAAATTAGTATGATGGTACAGCTTGGGATTTTGTGGTATTTGTATGTCTACTATGTTCTACGATGAGTTCAATTCCCACTCGCAGGTTAGATTGACTGTTTATAATCGGGCTGGAGAGTGTAACTGTGAAATGCTAGGAAATGGAGATTTCAATGTGAAAACGGTTACCGATCCGTTTCCAATCTCCATGCATGTGACTGCACTTTCAACTCTTAGGTTTACTGCTGGGATTTGGCGTGTTTGTAGAGTTCAACTCCCCGCTGATATTACTATCATTGTTGTCCAGGCATCTTCCTATTCCAGAAGAGCTGAAAGATCACCAATGAAATGAAAACCAATTTTATTACAGTATGATAAATTTACAGCGAGATGGCACCAGAAAGGATGTGCGAGCCTGTCAAAAGTGGACCGAGTATTGGGCATGAACTCGGAATGTCGCCGGATTCCCAGTGCACAGTCTATCCACGAACAATCTGCACTGAATCAAAACCCAAGGGGTATGCACCTATCAACGGTTCGGGGATAAAGCGAGAGAGGGAGAGACCATAGTAGAACTTACACTGAAACCGAAATCCAAGTGACATGTACTTGTATTGCTTGAGGTAGTTACAACATTGGGGTCTGTGCAAACCAATACACAGTGTTATCATTCAGCGTTTGTGCCTACATAGGCAATGACAACCCAAATCTGAAGAGAAGCTCTTAACACGGATTTGGGAATGAAATCACACGATGAGAGAAGAACCTCCTACGAACGTGTGTGGTAATCATCGTGGACTAAGTCGGGAATAGATAAAAACAGTTCACCCACAAAAAGTCATTCTCGATGATTGTCTGTGTGTGTCCGTGAGTCTGTGGAGTTTGGTTTGCCGCGACAGTTTCTGTGCCCAAAAGTACACAAATGTATACTCATCCGCGCTATATACAAACAAGTATAGGATGGGTTTTTAATGTACTCCGAGTGAATAAGGCACGATGTTCATGCACATCTGAGGAAGAAATTCACTTGAGCACACCCCACCCCCGCCATCATGCTGTATCGGCTCAGACACACACACACATACATATATATATATATATATATATATATATATAGAGAGAGAGAGAGAGAGATTCCCTCAACGGTGACACCTACATCCCTGTACCCATTATGGCAAAGATAAACCGATTTTAATGTCATAGAAATACTGTTGTGTTCCGTTTAAGTAAGTGAATAAGTACGCGGTAAACTCAGCAGTATGCTTTTATAGTGGCCGCACATGTAGTCGATCTCCATAGGCCTGTGAGCAAGAAGGAGCGGGCAACACGGAAGAAGGTAGGCAAGCAGGCCGACAAGTAGCTCAAGCGTCACAGGATATCCGAAAGTGGGGTTTAAACAGTTAACGAACTGATTGGTATGGACAACCCAATACTAAAACCGGATTGGCTGGAGCCGATTGATATTGCAGTAAAGTCAATCCGCGTGGCGTGAAGGCGTGCGTGTGTGCTGGCAAGCAGGCAGCATATGTCAGTCAATCGATCGATTAATGAATCCGGCAATCGGCATGCACGACAAACTTATCAGTCAATTGTAGGCCACATTATCACCTCCCCTTTTGCAAATAAGTAGGGGATAGGTATTTTACCGAAAAAAAAATAAAAAGAATGGGAACAAACGGAACGCGTGAACGAAAGACGTTGCAATCAACTGTAGGTCACAGCAAATAGCAATACGAGTACTTATGTTTACACATAAAGTTTGCAAATAAAGTGTAGAGATTCCGCTCAGTTTATTTAGATTTTCGGATTCATTTTCTGTCTATAGTGAAGGTGAGTGGTCTGATAGGTGTAAAGTATGAGCGCCATATGGTATGTTTTAGTCGTGGAAGAAACCTTCAATGATGAAGCTAGAAAAGTCTAATTCGTTCGTGCCAAGGACCGAAAACAACTCGGGATTCACATTGAGATCAGTTGATACACCATACGGAAGTAGTCTTATTGTGTTTTCAACCCATTGAAAGGATGAATGACCCGCTGTACCCGTTATTCGCAAATAGGAATAGTGATAAATCAAACCCACGATTGATTTACCCGAAGCTACCTAAACGGTTTGGTGCAGCTATTCAGTTTGACCATGGCAAGTGGTAGTGACCCACCAAAAGATCAGTTTCTATGATTTGCGTGTGTAATAAATCTGTGACTTTGATCTCCGCCACGCGGGTCAGGAACAACCTTCAAGTTGACCACCACGTGCTTTCCAAATACAACTGAACAGAATGATAATGAAGAGTAGCCCAATTTCAGCGCGAAAACGTCTGTACGGGTCTACTGGTGCAGCGACATGAGATCAAATATGTCTTGGAAATGAAGTTCCAATTGAGTAATGGAGGATTAGGTTCAATTTCAAATTTGTATTCGTCGTGTATACAGCAAATGAAGAGTGAACTGAAAAGCTACGAAGCACTGGACAACTGCTTCTTATTAGTTTGGTTTCATCACCAGTGCCAATGCATCGATCCAACTGGGGATCGTATCCGGGACCTCAGAGGCAGAACACAAGCACACTACCCACTCGGCCAGTGAGTAGCTGATCAAACCGTTGTTCATTCTCCATTTACACGATATAGCACAACCCATTTTTTCGAGCTTGTTACAGGCCACAGACATTGCTCATCTCAGCATTAGCCTTGGGGCGTTATGATTCGGTTGGAAACATTCCCGACCTGACTACTTATTTCAAGTGAGTAATGGAGCATTTGGTTCAATTTCAAAGGTGATTTGGTCCTCAATTGGGTCGATGGATTCACACTTCTGATGAGACCAAACCAGGTGTCCAGTGCTTTCTAACTTTTCAGTTCACGCTTCATTTGCCACATGAACGACGAATTCTCCTTTAAAAATGAAGTTCCCATTGAATCCATAGTTTACAGTTGGCATAAATTTCCTACTCGCGTTCTTGAGCTTCTCCTCCAGGGAAAAAATGTCAGCATGGTAGAGAAATCCATGAGCATCTGTGACAAGTTAGTACGAATTGGTGTAACAAAACTGCCTGGTAGCGTAGTAGATTTGGGATGCACCTCTATGCATTTGAACGGCACCTCTGTGGCACGAGTCGTTGATAAACCAAGTAAGTAGCCGGCCAACGACGACAAACGAATCACCATATTTTGTAAAGGCATTCACGACAGTTTATTGCAAGACTCAACGCAGGGACAAAATTAAATAAATGGTAGCTTTTTCAGGAGTCGGTGTGTGCACCTGGTAGAGAGCCGAGTTCTGTTACTCATCAACTTTTAGTATCTTTGAAACGGTGCAGCCTATACGTAAGGGGAAATGGTAACCAGTCAGTGGATTGGTGCACATACAAATATTGAACAATGCACTTTGTTTGAAAAATCATGAATTCGGGACAATCGACTTGGATAGCTGTTGAAATTAGTCATCGGAACTAACCAGATAAACCAGCCTAAATTTGAAAAATAGGCATTGAATGAGTAGCTCAGAAACAGGGTCTTTTCCCTGTGGATACCTCGGTTCGGGGACATTTTTTAAATTCTCAGGATTTTGGCGTATTTCTCAAAGAATTTCGGAGTGGTAGTATTAGTAGTATCAGTAAGTCATCTCATGTAATTAAATTATTATCAGCTGGCTGATTGTTTATTTGTTGATCGATCTTGGCCAATCTCAACTGAACTGTGACTTGTGTGTCTGTGTAGACGGGCGCGTGTATGTGCGCGCGTGTGTGCGTGTGTGCGTGTGTGTGTATTTGTGACCCACGGATAATGTACACGGGTCACAGGTCATCTGGTCCTACACAAACTCCTTTTGTTTTTTCTCACTTAACGTGTTTCTACATTCGCTTACTAAACAAATGGTTTGTCAACTGGGCTTCATTTTTTTGCACAAAATCGTAAAATAAGATCATTATTGCATACCAATTAAGAATGCCTCTTCTCCTGCTAACTAACTTTAGCTCATCTGATGTGTACAAACATCCACATGATAAAGTTTGATCGAAATAACGACAACCCGTTAGTCTCGACAATTACATTTGGATCGGATGGACTATTTCACAAGCCATCATTAAGTCACCCAATTTCATGGTAATCTGTCTGCCCCGTTAACCTTCAATGCTAATGATCCACATGGTGTTTCACTGTTCACTCTTCCATTCCACAAGTATTTATCCAGATTGCCTATTTTTCGGATCCCCCAGCTGTAAGGAAGGCGATTTTCCTCATCTGGAAACTACCTTATTCTGAAGGGAAGTTGATCAAACATTATCACTTGGTTGCAGATCACACTCCCTCTAAACGGACAGGTATCTTTTTTTCCTTACAGAAATGTATCCCGCGCAATGGCTTATTCGATATGTATGCATAAGGTAAACCCACTAATCAGCCCGAAAAGCGATATTTTCATGTTACCCTCAACAGGTTACTTCTGATGTCCGTGTCATTGTGTAGTGTCTTCTCCAATCAGCTCATATTTTATGTCCCTCAATCTGGTAAGACGACTTGTAGTCATTTGCGTTCTATTCTACCTACTTCCCGGCAACATTCTGAGGGCTATTTGACACACAAGTCAAACCTGTGGTATCTGGGATGTGGTGGCCCAGAGGTAACATCAACCAGTTACCACTCCTGAGGACGTGGGTTTGAATCCCATCAAGGCCTGACTCCCCGTTGTGTGCTGTGCTAAAGACTTTCGATTGGTGGCTTCCGCCCTTCTGAAAACTGCCTTTTTGTGTTTAAAAAACGGAAATAAAAATGAAATGAAATGCTAAGATTAACCAATTTGTTGTCATTATCGGAAACAATTGATTGAAACAATGACTTCCTTATATCTCGGGGTCTTCTAGAGAACGTTCAGCCGACGCCAAATGCATTTTTTGCGCACACCGAGTAAAGTAAATGCATAGAGATCTTAATTAAGGTTTTCTATGATTGAATCCAAATCATCAGCTTTCAGGTGTCTCTGTTACCAATAAACTGAATAGCAAACTGTATTAATTCGATATTGTCTTGGACTTTTTTGCTTGTCCCAAGATTCTCGTGCGGCGCGCGCAGTTATTTCGCTTTCATCGAATGTTGTTCATCAACGAGGGGGTGATAAAGCCAGTTATTGATCAGACACAAGCGTAGTGATCGTCACACAACAACCCCGGGACGTGTTCCAAAAGAATTGTTGATTTCTGTTGGAGAGAAAGTACGAAACTCGGTGCTCCTGGACTGCAGCAACAACTTTGGTGATATTCTCATTGGGGCGGGATCATTCTAGATGTGAAAAAAAGAATAATTTGGTCCCAGAAAACGCGGAAGTGATATTTCTAAGACCAGAATACGTAAACCGCAAAACGAGTGTCACAGAGAACCAAGTGAATTATTTGAACGAGTTCCGCTAGGTGGGATTGCAATATCTCTGCATGTTTTACCGGAGGTTGCGTAATTTGCTACACATTGCACGATAACAAATGGAGACTAAAACTCAAATAAACTTTTGTCCAAGGGACAAACGATTGCTCCTACTTCTACCACTACTGTTGTGAGTGATTAATCACATTTTTGAGTAGTATGCAAAAGGATGCAATTGACGGTTTGTTTTAACGGGCGAAAATTAACAAGACCGGTTGGAGCATATTGTTGTGTCCAGTATGGCAACTATAACAATACGCATCTGCGATTGGATCGTGCCATTAACGATTCTCGTACCGGCCCCGTCTTCCAAACTTATGGCACTACTACAGATACTTATTTTATTACACACCTAAGTGTGATGTACAGTCGACGGGCGAATGCCCTCTAATCCCAAGGACCTTCTGTTTTGTGGTGGAAATCGGCAACCTAAGCGAACCACATAAGGCTCCGCTAAGTTTGGCGTGGTATTGATCCGGACAACAGCAGAACTGCCCACAACCAAAGTCCGGTGATGGTGTCGGGGCTCGAACCTCGAACCATAGGGTCGAAAGCGCTCCAGTGACAGCGACTAAACCACTGCACCACTAACACCGAGTTTGATCACTTCTACGATTCCCATAGGCTCATTAGGGTGCCTAACTAAGCTCAGATTGGGATACGATGATAACAGTTGTTCATTAGAATTGGATCATGTTAACTCTTCCGAATTCTTCTCTTTCTGCAGTTCCAGTCTTTCAGGAAACAGAAGCAAGAGGCACTCTTTACCAGCCGGTGTCTGCAAACGAAAAGCATACCCATACTCAGGCGTACACTAATACTCCGATCATAACCGAATCCTTTCGCAATGTGTGAAACAATCTGCTGAAAATGTACGTCTTCAAACGTACAAGTCTTCTGGGTCCCTCGTTTCACCGTAACGGATTTGAGTCCAATGTTCCACTGTCACGTGAGCACCAGACACGAACTGTTCGGCATCGACAATTGATTATCTCACAAATGACGATGATTGTCTTACTGGTCAAAATCAATTTATCAATCAATGATCACAAAACCTAACTCGTGCAGTGGAACTGAGCATCAAGGTCTGATGAACTTCAACCATCGATTTTTGAAGTGACCTATCTTAGTCGTGATAAGATGTCCATTTCCCCGTTTGCATTAGACTACTTATGAGAACCATTCAATGTTTATTGCCTCAACAGTGAAACTTTCGTTTTTTGGACGCGCATCTCAAGGAACCTATAGTCATGAAATTTGTATATTCCGAAAGCTCATTTAACGGACTGTTATTGTTGTGATCAAGATATGTCTATTGATAGAGTTACATTTTACCCTTGACATAAAAATGTTTTGAATTCTTTGTCCTACGAGTAAAAACCTACTGCCATTAAGGATAGAACCACGGACCCTGCGCAACGGACATACGCGATGCCCCTACACCACACACGTCTACTGCACAGTTGTTCACTCTTTATCTCGCTGCTGCACTCTGACACGTATACTTTGGATTAACACTGTCTTTTGGCATCGCGTTCCGATTTGCTGCCATTTACTGCACTTCATCTGTCGTTTTGTTCTGGAACTAAAGTATGTTGTATTGTAAACCTTTTCTATACCGTACCGCAATCTGTCACAATTTGAAGTTCACTGCTGCACTACTGTTACCCTAAGATGTCTGTCGAGAGTAGACCTTGTTCTTACCATTGCTGTCACGGAATGTTACTGATGCCCTGTAATTTGGTTGCTCACTTAACTTTAAATCACTTTTTCTGTTTTACTATTTTTTTATGATTTTAGAACCATGATTTAGGCTACCCATATCTTGCGTGCAACTATCGAGACTAAGTTATCGAGGAGTTATACTATCTGCTAAGGAGTGACAGCATATCCATTTTTACGATGAAAATCACCTTAAGTAGCGGAAAATGTAATACAGTTCTCACGCTGTTGCTTATATCAACCACTAGGTTTTCTTTTACTGTTGATAGTTCTGACATGGTGTTTCGTTTATATGTCTGCTTGATTCTATGGAAATGTTCTGACACGAAATCATGAAACTCACCGTTTCTCCGTGTGACACGCTCCTGATCCTTTGGGACACTTATCAGCATAGGAAAAATACTAATTATTCAGTTGTTATTCATCGGTTCTCGATCTGACCCTCATTCTACCAATTCTGGGGTGTTGTTCTTGGGGTGTCGTACCTCCCCACCACCATCACCACCGCACACACTCGTTCTTCATTTTATTTTACATTTATAATCTATCAATTAGGAATAGCTATGCTGATGAGGTCCCAGTCAGTCTCAAGTTCAACAAAAACGTACCATTTACTTACCGTCATTCAGCTGTGTTTAACTTGGGATCGAGTGGAAGCTTTCACACACTTACACACACACATACACACACACACAGCTGCGCTCCACCTTTTATCTCGTATTCAATGAAGTGTTTGGTGCAGCCAACCTTACTAAACATAGAGCTGACTAAACCGCTCATCTGACCAGAACTATGGTTCCCTTGCTTGGACCATGATACTTAGAAAAAAGTGCACCAGTTCGAGGTGGAGCATTCCACTTAGCACAAATTTACACAACACATTAACTGGGGCAAAAGAAATTCATAAACTATATAAAATGAAAAGAAATCATTGTACAAGGTTGATGACAAAATTTCTCTGGTGAGAAATGCATCCAGAATGCATCCAGAACATAACCAGTTGTCATGACCCCAAGGCTGTAAGGATACGGTGAGATGAACTCGGTTAGACCAAAAATCACTGGTACAACCCAGGCACATACAAATCAGCGGAGCGCGCGCTCAAGTGCGCATGTGCATTTCAAAGGTCAGTTGTGTTGTTTTTTTGACGAAATCGATGGTCAAATAAGTCACATTTTTAGGGCACATGTGTCTGTGCATGTGTGTGCATGTACGACAAGGAAGGAAAAAACTCGAGAACGGTGACCTTTGTTCCGCTAGTGAACAGACAGTTTCACGCTCTGTGTGCCGCCCGCACGGGGAATGCGGTAGTTGTTGTTGTTGTTGTTGTTTCTTTTTTCAATACATGTATCCAAAGCCTTGGAACTGACAGCTTGAACAGCATACAAAACGAATATAGAACGAGCCGCGCTCCTGAAGGTGGACTGTTCCAGGTCATGGTCCATGTTTTTGAAAGTATGTATTTAGCTTTTCTGTGTGTATAGGTAAGGATTTTTAAGAGTAGTGTTTAGCCGCATAATTGTTCTCCCTATTCGAATTTATAAATTGTCATTTGACGATTGCGGACATTGTATCATAGAAAAACAGTTTCCAAAATGATCGCACATTGACTATGGAATTACTATCCACAAGAGTCAAGTAATATTAGTGGAATGACTTCGGTTACGTGCTTCATCAGACTGTCACCACTTCCCCTCTGTTTTCTGTTCTCGTGGTGTGAATTTTGAA
>UZAN01039874.1:0-17913 GCA_900618425.1 Echinostoma caproni
TCTTCGAGTCTGTGGTGATGAGGCTCATACGGGAAATTACCCTCTGCCTCTAATTGAAAAGCATTGAACATTGAACATTGGCATGGTCCTTCATTAGCTCCTTTCCTTTTTTATTTTATCTTTTCGTATTGAGTTTTATTTTACTGTGTTGGAACTTCAAAATCCTACATAAACTTTGCCTTTTCTGCAATATGCACCAGATTTAGATTCCATGAAATGGTCTTGGACATAAATTTTGCAGTATTGCGACCTTTGAAATTTCGTTTTCGAACAAATTTCTTTTGATTTTTCTAACATACCGTAACGTATAACAAAGAAAAACTGGTCAAATTAGTAAGGAAAAGAAGTATTCTACTTCAAATCCTTTGAGTAAAAAGATAATAGACTATTTCGGAGAATAACAGAAATATTCAAATGGTATCAAAGCAAGACCCTGAGGCTTTCAGAGCGCTTTGAGCAGTACCATTAGAGATTGATCAAAAATAGCGCGGGAAATGCACTTGATGTCCTTGATTTTGGGCTCTTAAGTAGCGCAAACGTATCAGTGGTTCTAGCATGTTTGAAGTTACTCAATGCGAGGCAATAAAAATGCCACTAATAGCTGGGATAATCTGCCCCTTCAAAATGAGGAAACTTCTCTTGATATATTCTGATTTCATGTGAAGTTTTCTGTTCCACACTGTCACATTATTCTATGGGCGTCAACTGATGAGACACATTCCATCCAGACATCGCTTTTCCGTTGCCGCATCGCGGTCATATGATCATTTGCGTTGACGTCATGGTAGAGAAACTTCACACACTCAACCTTTTCGATTGCGAAATGACGTGGGGGTCTCCCGATATTAGTTTCGAGCGTACACAGACGAAAAGATAGCACATCGGTGGATCAAATCAGACAGTCGCGGAATAGAACAATTTAGACGCTTGATTTGCATACGCTTTGCATTACATTTCCGTTTTGCATTTAAGGGTATAGAAATACTTGGAGGGAAAACTATTGATAATCAATCATATATTTTTCAAACCTAAGAAGAATAATTGAAATTAAACTCAACAAAACCTGAATGGCATGAAAGTGTTTGATTTTTGTCTATATTCATGGCATACTTTTACCTCAAGTTCTTATATGAATAATAGAACGATCCGAATAGAGATTGGTTAGTGCAGTCATATTTTGGTTAACTCTTAGGATTTAAATGTACCCCACACTTGTAGTATGGTAACTAAATAAACCATAAATAAATCTCGTTTAATCCCCCTGCTCTTGATGTAAAATATTCTGCAACGGTTGGATACATAAAACTTTGCATGAATACCGATGATGGACTAATGCGGCGGGTATTTTCTGATAAAAGGGCGACGATAATGTGTTTTGGGCTTCTATACGTGCAATGATGTTGATCTTCTATTGGACGACAGCCATACCCTTCTAGATGAACAGTCAAGCATTTCGACGTCTAACGTTACTGAAATTCATAACAAATAAATTAATCCAAATTCAGAAGTTCTATTTGGCAATTATTTCAAATGGGAATTCGTCGTGTATATGGCACATGAAGCGTGAACTGTAAAGCCAGGAGGCATTTGACAGCTGTTGCGACCTGGTTGGGTCTGATCAGCAGATCGACCCAACTGGGAGAACTCATAAGCAGAAGGAGAACATTCTACCCACTCAGCAAACGGGCAGTTGATCAGACTGCTTTTCATTTCCAATTTACACGATATAGCACAAACTATCTTCTTGAGCTTGTGGCGGACCACGGATCTCGCTCATCTTAGCAATAGTCTCTAGGGTCGAAACAGCTGTCCTGTGTTTCCAAGTTTTTGAAGTCACGCTTTATTTTCCGTATGCACGATGAATTTCCATTTTAAAATTGAATCAAACCCTCCGAGAGCATCAAAATTCTAGAAATATTCTGGTGTCGTTATGTCGTGGTGATTAGGTTAGCTTTTTAATGTCCCCTATGAAATAAGGAAGCTATTTTTTATGTGCCCTATTTACTCCCGTCTTCGTGCCTCAATGCGGTACCACTAGCATGAAAACTTTCTAAGGTTGCTGAGGTTTTCAGGCGTCACATAATGAGACACCTATCATTTCGGTGGCCGCAGAGGGTTTCGGAACACGGAAGATGGACAAAATCAGCAAATGAGTGAGTGAGACAGTGGTTTGTGAGGTCTAGTTGTAAGCAGGCGAACTAATAAGGGTGAAAAAACGAACTATGACCAAATGTCAAGTGAACCCCTGCTGGATTGGGCAACCATGTGAGAATCACACCCAAATTGCTGGACAGATTCGCAGTTTCATCAAGAACGTACGAGGCGGACCACGTCATCGATTGGAGAGACAAAAAGACAGATCTTTCTCTCACAAAAACATACCTGTTATTGCAATTTGCGTTGATGAGGTGAATACTGCACGAGGTAACAGAAAGCAGACGGTTTTTTTAAATACAATTCAAAGACTATTTGTCTCGAATTGTGTAAGGCTGCCAGGTCAGCAACAAGTAAGGCATTTTGCTAGTGTCCCTCTTGGGCTTCTCCATTTCCGTATCATTGGGATATCGCATGGGCGATTAAATGACAGCTTTAGTATATTTCATCCCGATTGAAGATCAGAAACCTCCCTCCCGGCACCTTAGCAGTTCGAAATAAAATCACTCGGATGATCGTTATACTTAAGTACCACAGCTGGTTAGTCAAAATCTGGTTCTACTGTTTGACTGCATCGGATCGTTTCAAATGGACGTTGGACAAGACGCTCCTTTATACTGATGCGGTCTAGCAAATGCTGCTTTTTCAGATGGAGATAATGTGAAATGGGCCTGGTAGGTAAAATAGTTATCAGATAGTGAATCTGATTTCACAAATCAACAATATGTTTTGTGTATTTATCTTTTAAGTTTCTTTGTGGATATATTAAAATGGAAATAACGGAGACTCAGTCGCTATCAGGATATCAAAATGCGTAACAAAAGCTCTTAAATCAAATGTGCCATAGCTCCAGTTGTGCGCAACAGCCCCTCTTCTTCTGGATTACAACTATATTGACGGTTCCATACATTTTTCGTATTATGTTTGCAATAATAATATCTTTTGATTACTACTTTCTTACGCAGCTGTTGTATGATGTCAAAAACCCTATCTACCTAAGTGGACAGATTTGTGATTAGTTGATCGTTGCTACAGTAAACTTACGAGGCTGATGAAATAAGAAGTATTTGAATGCAACATGTGTTCACTCGCTTTTCTCGCTTTTCTGACACTCTGAAGGGAATCTGATAGCATCGACTCCGCTGGCTAATCATAACTGAAATTTCAACTTAGGGTAGCTGATACAGTTATGTTACACGTGAGCGGCTTGTTCTTCAAATGCTGATAAATGATTTCCGTGGAGTAATAACTTGGTTATGTGGTACCTTTATTCAAATGCGCAATGGTTGATTAAGTCATCAATGCAACTGCTAAAAATGCACCATGCGATTGTATATTGATTTGAATCATTTATTTCCCAAACCCCTTTCCAGTTCGGAGAAAATCACGTCCAAGTAGACCTTATCAATCCGACACGCAATCTAATGTGGTTTGAAAAAAGTTGATTCTTGTCTCTAAAAGGTATTGGGTGTCTCGTTCAGACATTTAACAGGTGCTAAAACTCTTACCGTTTGAAAGTATTAGTAGCCCTCAATCGCGGTACTCCAATCTCAATAATATAATGATTCGAGAATGCTTTTAAGCAGTCTGACAAAATAAGTAACGTTTATTTGCATCTCTCCTCAGTGAATAAAAAGATCAGTTCATTCTATTGTTGCTGCTTTGTAAATACTATTTGGGAACAATACTGAAGATGGTCGAAAATCCTCAGTAGCCCGCTCATATTTTGACTCAACTCAAAGGTGAAATATTTCCTCAAACAGACTGCTAAAACTTTTGCGAACTATCAATCGGTTTTTTATTATTACTATACGTTTATCCTGTTTTTAAATGCGTTCCGAAGTTGATAACTCCCATAAACGTTAAAAATGTTCAATCATCAGCGAGTTAAAATCCTTGGGTTTTTGGCTTTTTAATTCAAAATGCAAAGGTGCATAAATTCTTCTCGTATTTTGCCTCTTGCATTATGCATTCACCTGAAGAGATTTATTTTATTTACTAACACAAAGTTTCCTGAAATCCCAAAATTATTTTGGCATTTCTTGATTGCCGATGAGATAAAAGTAATCAACATATTTCCCCTCCATGCTCACTGGCTCACGGAATTCCGACGGGGAAAGCGACTCATGTAGACTGCATTGTTTGTTATGCATACCTACGAAAGAAAATGTATTTCTCTGAGGAAACTGTATTTTATTGATCAATAGTTTACTGTGTTTCCAAACGTTTATGCATGTTACTCTCCAATCATTCATTCTATCATGTTGAAATCCAGGAACAGAAATATTATCATCGAGCATTCTGCCGATGAGAAAAAAAATTGGAAGAGCGATTCCAGTCTAGTGATTTCATTTTCTGTCGCGGACGTATCGCTTTTTACCATAAATGAGGACATGGCCCTTACTATTTCGCTTGACTTCACAGAATAAACGATAGCCAAAACTCACCGGTGCCCCGAGCTTTACTCCGGAATAGCTGAATATCTCTGAAACAGTGGACTGCTCAACACGTGGCCATTTTCATCATTTTCGAACATGAACGGTTCCACGTGAAATGATTCTTTTTGTTATTCGCTTAGATCGGAATAATACATTAAGTTCAACCCCAAAATCAGTATTTATTTTCGTATATCCTCTCTCAGCAACAGTGAGGCCCGTAGCCGTGGTTACCTTGATCGAGTCAGTGATTTTAACAAAAAAAAGAACCAAATTTGTTTAGGGGAATTGGATGGTTTCATGGGATTCGTTCTGTCAGCAACGAGATTCTAATCTACAGTGTGTTTTGAATGAAAGAGGATTGTGTTCGTTGGGAACACCAATCTGTGAAATACTACATCCTGATCATTTTTCCATACAGTGGCGAAACACTTGTCTTTTACTCTTGGTCCGCTTTTACTGAGGGCTGTTTTACCGCTTATTTCCAAGGTAAGTCATATGAATCTACCACCGTTTGGATACAAAGCCTTGCCTTTGACCGAATTTACCTTATTGATCTAGTTCACCAAGTATGAGCGCGCCTTACACCTTTCTGAATTGCAGGCTACTGTGAAATCAGTAACGTTCATCACTTGACATGCCTCGCTAAAGGTCCCCGCGAAAAATGTAAAGCATCGAAGGAGTAGAATGTTATTCACACTATGTTCTCTTTTCGTTATTTTAATGATTATGTAAATTGCTTCTATTTACGTATAAAGTGGTTATCAATTCACTCTAAAACCCGTTTGAAGTCGATGAAATAGTGATAAAAGCCCAATCCGAAAAGCCCCAAAGGATCTTCTGAAGTATCGAGTATGGACAATGTGTACTGAAACCAAAATTGTCAATCATTTAGGCGAAGCAGGCCACATATGACGGGGGTTATGAAGGATTCTTTCTACTGTGATTGGATCTCCATAAATTGATGAATGCTACTAAAAGTGGCAATTGTCTTCGTCCCACAGATTTCAGCATGTAGCCTCCTGTCTTTGTTGTTTCCCTTTCTTCGGGGATATCTCGGGGTAAATATTGGTCACGACATTTCCAATGATTCTGAACTGAATGGATAATTTGATGCTTGATTGATTGTATATTTCTCTCGAGTGGGAGAACAGAGTAATTTAAAGTGGTTCTACGTTTATCCAAACATGTTTCAGATAATAATTATAATAGTATTATGAATTTTATAAATAAACGTACTCCTTGTTACTCTATGACGTAACTTAAGATTTCTCATTTAATGGACTCGATTAGATGACATTCCTGCTTTTAATAGGAAACCTTCTTGCCAATAAGTGTTTGCATATGAGATCACAGAACTAACAACATACGTTGTCAAAGAAACCACAAAGTGCACCTCAAAATATGTCATCTAACAGTGCGCAGCTGAAAAGCAATACTCGCAATACGCAATACTCGGTGACTTGCTTGATAGAGGTTTTTGCAGAAGTCCAGTAGTTTCACACCCAGTGCAGTTCCTGCGTTGACGGGTTTACCTACACCAAGCAAAAAGTAGATTGGCTGTGCACAGTACCTTTGATCAAATTGATATCGATCGGGACAAATCTTAATATTTGGTTTTACCAATTGATTTTTTTTGTGGTGAGGGGTAGTATTTATACCCATCTTTAGACATAATTTCGTGAAACTTTTCGGTATGAATCATCCGAACTGATGAAAGATCACTTTAAGTAACTTGATGGTTGGTATGCGTTGCGATTAAATTGAGGTTATTATTAAAATGACCGTCTTTGTTTGTGACTTGCGAGAAACGCTGTCATTACGCATACATCCGTAGCTTACAGAGAGATAATCGCAGCAAGGATCATCACCCGCCAACCAGCCTGCATGTTAACTTGTGTGAGATGAACAAATCGTGAACATTGACCAGCTTCTGACAAGTTTCATTCAGATATGCATAGATGAGGTACTTTTTCTGTTCTTAGGCGTGAATAGACAACTGTGAACAGTTAACCACAATTAGTGAAACGGTGAGCAAACTATGAGGACTTCGTGAAACTGATACAAATACTCCGAGAATCCGATTGCTTGAAGCACGCTTTTGAAAATGCTGTTGTTGTCAAAGATATAAAGGATATACAGAGGTCACTTAAAAAATAAATTTTCAGAGCATTTTATGCATAGGTCTTTGAGATACGGACGTGGAAAACCCGCCCAATTCCAATTTCTTTACAGGAACACACTGTAACAAGTGACGCGGTCAATTGGCTTCCTGAACTTGGAAGTGATATTCATGGCCATCAAGACCCGAATTTCACATTTTCTTTCTCGTGTGAATGAACTCAAGGTTCCACTTGAAAAATGAAACCATCCTCTTTATAGGTCCTTCGAGTCGACCTGAGAGTTATAGTTAAGTTCAATCGAGTGTAAAAACAATTAATTGTCATCTCAGTGCCAGTTTATCAATCCCTGGTAGTAGCACTTTGAGACTCGTGTTGATGGTCATAAACATACTGGACGCACCGCAACAAATGTGTATCGATCAAGTTTCAATCATTCCTAATTACTCATCCGCAGTGGTCAAAGCAAGGACATCCGTATTTCGACATCATCTGATCACATTTAAGCAACTCTGGTCTCTATGGCTTTAGGTAAACTGGNAACTGTGCAATCCACGATGTCTGTTCAGACAAAATACAGAACTCAGACGCAGTATACCTGGTAGAGTTAGTTTATTATTGGACACCCCTAACAACGCACTTCAATCGAGCAACTGATAGAATCCCTTACAATTGGTGTTATGCTTATCCCACTCGGAATACATTTTTATTTATGCTTAAATAATTACAAATATTTGCAGGTGGTCAAAAAGGGATTCATGATAAAATTCGAACTCGCCAAACAACGCAAATTACCGAATTAACAGGGTTGGGTTTCTTGATTGCTCCAGCCTCCAGGTGGACTCTCCGGATGAGATTCCGCGTTGTCAATATTTTTTAAAACATTTCGGAGTTGAAACTCAATTCGTTTGACTCTACAAACTATCGGGCGTGCCTTCAAAAGCCGTTCACTTTTTGTGAAACTCGTCAATGGGATAGAAATGTTTTCATGCTTCTATAAACGTTCCAAAAGTAAAGAAAACCGAAGTTCGTGTTGCAAAGTCCATCTCAATGGACGATATGTGACGTATCTGAAGTCCACAAAACTAACAGTTCTTGTAGACGAGTTCAATTTGGTGAATGAACTTTGGAGATCGAAATCCAGATTGTTGGTAAACAACTGGATCACTCGTGCTTACACTTAGCTCTTTGCACTAATTCTAAGTTACACGAACAAGAATAGGATAGTCGGAAACTGGGTTTGATTGGAATGTGTTTACATTCTGACCATAGACGCACGATTCAGTTCGAACAGAAATAGTTCTCCGTACAAAACAAACGTTGTAATTAAACACTATGTTAGAAATTGTAAGTAATCACACTGTAATTGATCCCCGAGACTCTATCTTTGAAATGCATCACGTGATCAGTGAACGGACGGTATTATTGGTTATTTCCCTTAAGAGACAATAAAATGACTAAAATTGGCTTGAAAAACATTCGGGGGATCTTGCAGTTGCGAAATCGAACGAGAAATTTTGTTTTTGTTTTCTTTATGGAGCAGGGTAGTCAGATCCCACCGGATTGGAAATAACTCTGTTTATCGTACAGAAGTTGCATCTTCCTGATGAGACGGATTCCATCAAATTCATCAGCTTAATCAGGTTGATTAATTTTACCATGTTTCTATGCGAACAGCAACAAACAGCTCTCAGTGGCTGCGCGTGAACAGCGAGCACACTTCACAGTTTTCACCCCCTCAGCCTATCATTTAGTAGTAGGTTTATAAGAAAAGCTATTAATCGTATTCGTATTTTCTTTTCGGAGATTGCATTTGAATCACCTTGAATCTGATCCGGATTACGCCGCAAAAGGACCGTTGGAAGGATTTTGGTATAAACTAGGGTGAAACAAATATTTTGTAACATGTCAAATAAAGCAATTGCTGATCGCTGTAACCTGATGTAAAACGTGCATTCTGTTGATTATCAGACTCTGAAGTAGCAAGCATGGGCGAATGCTAATTACTCAAAAGTACCCCATAATTCTGCTTTCAGTACACAAAATACTTCCTGGCTGGAATAAGTTGACGAAACTGACCTACAATGATTTTAGAATGGCTCATCTGCCAATTCCAAAAAGATTAAATACATTTTTATTTTTTTCATCTTTGAATTAAAGAAATTATTTCAATTAAAAATACGAAATCCAATGTTTTCATTGTATGCAAATCCAATCAGTAAATTGCCATGTGCTCTAGCAAAGTTCCAAAATCCTATCCGATTGCTAAGTCAAGCCCTGTTGATTGTAGCTGTTCAGGTATCGAACATTTCCGAAACACAATATTCAATTTAGCTTGCCATTTTTTTGGTTAGAAATAAATGAAATTACTCCCTCATCCTTTCTCTTAGAGTTAGGGTACTTTTTACAAGATTTAGGGTGACAAATACTGGGTAGGTTCTGCGTCACGCGCTTAAAGGTTTGTGAGTGAATAAGTTTTGTTCAATCAGTGTAGACAGTGCAGAATGGCGTCCACCTTGTCACACGTTACAACACGAAATAGCCTATTTTCCGTCTAAGATGGTATTTTTGGGCTCAGTAGGACCCGGTGGTGACAGGCACCTTGCACACAATTTTCTAGACAATAAGCAGTGAAAAAGTGATCCACTAATGATAAGGAAGCATTCCCGTTGATCTTTACTGTCGATATGGAAATGACCAACCCAGTTTGAATGGGCAAAACGACTTGCCCATCATTCCCCCGTCCGATGTGTATTTCCATCAGTATGTGATTGCATTTGTTTTGTGCCCCATAATCCTACAATAAACGTTTTGCTTGTTTGAATTATGCATCACTTAAGTGGTGGCGAAATCGTCTAATTCGAACACAGCCCATTTATTTTAATGTCCAACCGATTGGACACAAAGGGTAATGCGTTTTGAGTGCAGTCTTTAAATCAATAGACACAGTTATTCGCCGTATTCATTCATGTTCATACGCATTCAATAGTACAAATACTGAAAAAAATTATTACTGGTACTTACAGTTTAAACACAAATCCACCGCACCTTATTTCATGAACACTCTAATTCGATTTGATTCAGCGCATGCCATTCAAACGTCTCAATTATAACTCTTTTGAGAAAATCAGTCCATCGTTCTCCTCAACCTACGGCTTCCCCACCGTCCGTGACTATTACCGAAAGCAGTGTATTTCAATGTCCGTTCTGGCCGTCTTGGTTAGCATACCGAAAGACATGTCATTCTGGTCTACGTCCGTGCAAACGTTCTAATTCAAACGTAGTTCAAAGATAAATTTCTTTGTGTATAAGGCCAAGGAAGCATGAACTGAATAGCCAGGAAGCACTGGACGTCTCATCAGCAGTGCGAACCCATCGACTGGGGATCGAACCTAGGGCTTCACAGGCAAAACGCAAGCATGCAACCCACTCGACAACCGGGCAGCTGATCAGACCATTTTTCATTTTTCATTTACAGGATATAGCACAATCCATCTTTGTGAGCTTTTTGCAGGTCACAGACCTAGATCACCTCAACACCAGCCTCCGGGGTTATGACTCGTTTAGAAACAATCACAACCTGACTGCTTGTTTGATGTGAGTATTGGAGGATTTGACCCAATATCAAAGGTGAAATTCGTCGTGTGTATAAAAAATGAAGTGTGAACTAACAAACAAGGACAGCTGTTTCGACCTGAGTGGGTCTCATCAGCGGTGCGAATCCTTCAACTCAACCAGGTCGAAACAGCTGTCCAATGCTTCCTAGCACTTCAGTTCACGCTTCATTTGCCATATACACGACTAATGTCACTATTGAAATGGAATCAAATCCTCCATTGGTCATATGAATCAAATATCCTTCATAGTAGTCAAATGTGATGGAAATGTTTGCGATGACCGACCAAGCGAACTGCCCAGCTGTTTCGTCCTGTTTGGGACTCGTCAGAAGTGTTTGATTCTCTTTATCTTATCGTGCCGAATAAAAGGTTTAGGGTCGCTTAACCAGATTTAGGAGGCAATTCAACACTCGTATCTTCAATTTATTGTGTCATGGTTCTCCAAAAGATAGAGCTAACGAGAGACGAAGACAGATAAACTTATTGTCTGATAGTTAATGATAGGAAGAGTTTCAAATTTCTTCGGTTCATATATCTCTGATGAGTTTTGCTTAATGAAACAGCCTGTGTGGACTATCATATATTGAGCCCTCCATGCTGACCCGTGTCGCTCCAACTGCCATGGTTTAACTCGGGATAAATATACAGACGAAAGATCAATTCATTAGGTCAAATGAAAATTCAAATACGGATTAAACACGTTTGTTTGAAATTGCCAGATCTAGCCCCGGGTGTTATTTTATCAATCTCCAGTGATTCGCTCCATCACTTGTTTTGTCAAGAACTTTAATGCTTCCTTCATGCTCACGTAGTCTGAAAGACTGTAGGTTAGCTGGTGTTTGCAGCCACGGCACACAGGCACACAGACACAAAATGGTCACCTGCATAACGTAAACCAACTATGTACTATTGACACATCAATCACAATGCAGAACTAAATGTTCGGTACGAAGGACGAACTACTGATCTTGTTGCTAATCCGGAAGGAAATATTAGTGATCTTTCTGTGTTTTGTTTCGGCCTAAAAAGGTGGAACAAATTACGATCCTCATGGTACACAGTATCAATGATAAACCGACCCTTGTTTAAGCAACCAGTGATCACGCCCTAATGGATACTGTAACAGGTGTTATTCAGTAAATTTTTGGTGTTAACATATTTAGGGATGCTTTCATCAATCAAAAGAGCAAGTCGTCTGTTTGATAAGGTCTTATAACAAATATTCCAAATTTTGTTCGCGCTGCTCGCGGAACCAACCAAAGCCGGTTGCTGTGTCTCCAATTTCGTACCACTAACGTAACCAATATATCAGCGTTTGCAGTAAGTTGACTCCAAAATTGGTTTTTGCGCATCATAACCACTGCGTGACAATCACCGAGAATCCAGATTGTCATGGGTTTGATCAGATAGGTGTTCTGGAGCATCCATTGGAATAAATGTTCACCAGCTCTTACTAAAACTACTTCGAAGAGATCACGACGAGGATAAAGATGGAGAGCAGGAAGCATTTGAAGGAAGAAAAACAAGGTAAACGAAGACGACCACAGAAAGAGTGTAATCAAAATCCACAAGAGGTTTTTTGATGCCTAACTTCATGAATGGGATTAGCACCTCATTTGAAAAAGAAATCCGTGATCACTACAGACCGTCAGAGCACCTCGCTATCGGTTTCACGCTGAAAATTAGACTGCTTTCCATTTCGCAGAATGAGTAGGGAATTTTTGGGAATGAGGAGTATGACGGCTCGTTGGTTTTGGCATGTGCATGAAGAACAAATAACATCTACAAACTTATGAAGAAGCAACGTTTAAGAGAAGAAAGCGTGAATTTATCAAATTGTTCGTCGTAAGCGGTTAAGTTTGATTGAATGATGGAAATAATTTCCTCAACTAGCAAAAAGCCGGTAGTGTAGACCACTGGAATTGTAAAACCAAACTAGAGACATTTTGGTGTGCGTAACTTGATGACCCGATTGTTTTCCAGCATTAGTGAGGGGCTACAATTCGATGACATTGTCTTGCTAATTAGCATTACATTACGAAAGATTGTTTTCTACATGTTGCACAAGCAAACGATATTTTTTCACAAACAGCGTCTTCTGGTATTCAAGAAAAATTCCATCTGCCTCACTTAGTAAATACATGCTTTTTCATTACGATGCCGATATTTCGAAGTTCGTAAATTGGAATCGTTTCAAAAACTTTTTCATCGGAAAGCAATCACAACACTAGTACGCAAAAAACAGCCTCTCTGTTCAACAAAGAGGGTGATAGAACTCGTCCTTAAATTATTAATCCGTGCAACAAATAACAGTTCAGCTGAAGGTGTACATCTGTCTACCACACGGCAGAAGAGATTCAGAATGAACATAAACCCGATCATTGAAAACATAATTATTCTATCTTATTCTATGAGAAATTGCTTCAAACGGCTGCAAAAATCTGTTCTGGAACACTATGAGAAACACCGTACTGGCTGACGTGTGGCGGTTTCCTTTTGCTAGTTTGCCCATTCCGTCTATTACATCGTGTAGAATTCATTCGCTCAGGTGAAAATTCAATGATGTCAAGAGCATGATGCACAAAAGGACTGCAATAATGTAGGGGTAATTCTACTCCAGAAAGCTGGCTACACCCTAACAGTGAGAACAAAGTTGTGCATCTCGATGGATTTGACATATTCCGAGGCGGTCGTAATGCGAGCTTCCCTCACAGAGGTGGTGGAAAGGTCATGTTCATCAACAGAAAATGTACAAAAACGCTCATCAATATTTCCAATTTATTACTCTCGAAGTAAATAGTATCGTTGTTTATTGTAAGTCCCGATTTCTCAGTCAATTTTACTTCATTACATTAGCGAACATTTACAACGCTCCTGACACACCTTCCTCTGATATTCGTCTATTTGTCAACTCTTTCTCCTCACAACTTACAACCGGTTTAGACCAGCCCNTAGTCGTTTTACTATCTCTTTACTTTTAACTTAAGCCTGACAAATTTTGTAAATTTTTGTACCCGGCATTGTGTCCAACTTGACGGGATCTTTGTAAATAGGCTCCAAATATTCTTCATTGAGAAGCGGGCTCCTATAGGTAGCTCCGACCATTGCTCTATTTTTTTGCATCCCAAGATTTACGGTAAACATCTTCATCACCATTGAACCGTTTCCCATCTGAAATCATAAAAAGGAGAAGTTGCACTCTTAACAATTTATCCAAACTTAGAGATATGGTTTCATCTACCGATTTCACTGTCTTTTCCAACGCTGATAACTCTTCCAGTTGTAAACATCTTACATGTTATCTTAATTTTTGCTACGATGTGTGTTGCCCAGTTGAGACCTTAAATATTCGAACTGACAGATTATCTTCGCCTGTTCTAAAACGGCTTCGTCGCGATGAAGAAAAGGCTTACAGGACTGGAAGGCGCGGTGCAGACAAACACCTATCACTATCAAAATGGAAATGCAGTGCCTAAATCGGATATATATCGAAACTCTTATGGAAAACCAGAGTTGCCGCGATATTTGATCCGCTTTGAAGCAGCTCTCTGAATCACGCAACAGATCTTTTCCGGATGTTGAGGAGTTAAATCGTCAATTCGCAAATGCTACTGTACGGAACTCAGCACCAACTTTATTTACATCTATTTGTGGAAGTCCTGAATGTACTCAAGTCCCTTAAATCTAACAAGGCACATGGCCCTGATTCGCTGTCCCCCTTCCTGGGGAAAGTGTGGGTTGATCAACTTGGTTCACTTATTTCCCAGTTGTCCAATTTATGCGTATCCTCGGGAAGCATCTCTGATTGCTGGAGAGCTGCTTGAATAACAGAAATTCCCTAAAGAGAATCTTTGAAATACCAACCGATTGCTTGCACATCAGTATTATAGAAAGTTTTCGAAAGAATCCTTCTTAACCGGCTGACCATTTTATCTGTTACCCATGGCCCTATTCAGTTTGCATACAAAAATTCGCTTTCCACTCTTGATGCTGTTGATCAGGTTGTTCACTCCGTTTCCTCCTTATTGGATAAAGGGGCTGGCATCGTCCGTTTAACTTTTCGCGATTATGCTAATGCTTTTGAATCACTTACGCGCGGCATTCTCATTCAGTGTCTTTCGGATTGTGGTCTGGCACCTAATTTGTTAAATGTACTAATTAATCACTTCATTCATAAGACGCAATACACTTTTTGTAACAGTAAATTGTCCAGCATGTTAGAAGTTAACTCTGGAGTTTTTCAGAATACTTTTAATTTTCATTTCATTTTCACTCCATATTATGGATCTTCCCTCCCAACTTTATCGCGTGCAAGTATGCTGATGACGTAGTGGTCGGTTGTCCCTCGACTGATCCTGATTGTTTCTGTCAACTTCAAGTTTGTCTAAAGGAAATGTTTAGTTGGTCGACTCCCCGATCTTCAGTGCTTAATGTAGATAAATGCCTGGACGTTTCTTTTAGACTTAAAACAGGCATGCCTTATCAAACCCTTTTGAGTAATCAGCCTGAACTTTCTGTTAATGGTAATACCATCCCCAAAGCTAACTGTGAAATATCTTGGAGTCAGTTTGTCACGCAATCTTTATTGGTTCAAACATGGGGGAAACATCTATTTTTAGGTTCGTAGGCTATCCTTTTACGCTCTTAGGCTTACAAAGCTAGGCGTTCTTCTAAATGTAATTCTTAAATTTGTGACTGCATGCATTCTTCCACATTGATTTTACTGTCCCCCCTTATATTTTCCTGGTCTGAAGGAGAAAAACTTCCTTCTCCTTAACTTCTTTCCGGTTGCAGCGGTGTTTCAAAGACCATTTGATTGACTTTATTGCGAGCAAGCATTTTGATTCAAGCGATCGAATTATCAGCTGTACACCGTCAAAGGAAGAACAATGCCTGCGTGTCTATCTCAATAAATCGGTGTCTCATCCGAGTACGCGTTCCAAATTTCGGATTCTTTGTGCACGCACTGCTAAATATAAAAACAGCATAATCCTTTATTTTGCTCGTATCTTGGTCAACCGAGCAAATATTTTTACTAACTTGGATAATTATCCGTCACATTAGGATTTGATCAGATCTGTTTGTTTTTCATTTAATGAATGTATATTTCTTCTTTTTCCACTGCTTAACGTTTTTCCTCACTGTAACTTGTCGAGTGCTGAAAATTCATCCTACTGGGTGCATAAAGTTTATTTGACTTTACTTTACTCAGTGAAAAGTAATAACAACGCACTTTATCGCCACCGTTATTTAGAGCACTCTTAACACACTAACATTATGCGTGCTTTATGCAATTACGCCTGGAGTCATGATGTTTCAAACCATAAAACTCCGATGGAATGCACCGTTAGTAGTGGTTGGTGTTAACCGGCGCATTTGCCAGGACAAACGGAGGTGCTTTGCTAAATCAATCAACTCCGACCAGCTGCAGAATGTGTCCGATTCCAACGAAACAAAGCATAAACACAATAAATGTAGTAGGGACCGGTTAAAGGGGTTTCCAATGAAGTGAGTAACTGCACTCACGCAATATCGAGAAATACTGGTTTATTTCAGCGCGCATTTCAAAGAGTAAACAGGGAAAATTTCTCACTTCAGGCTTTTTGCGTCAAAATGATCTCTGGCGTTCGTTGAACTAGGTATTCAGTTCTTCACAGAAACGCTTTCGGTGAAGAGTTTTAACTACCAACGAAATGTGGGCAAACAAGTGGAGTGAAAAAATAAGAGAAGTCGACTTTTTGGTTCATCTATTCTGGCTAAGAGCAACAATCGACCTAGTCACGTAGGTTTAGACGTACCGTCTGGATACTTTCACAAACCCTGCTTCGCGGTATTCGACAGATTGCGAGCAGTGAAACTATGATGTAGATGAGCATTTCTCATTTGTAAATAGGGAAAATATTCGCATTTTGCAACCAGAATCTTCATTATGCAATGGACTTCAGCTGCACAATGATTTACGCATAAAATATGATGATCGATAATCTCAGGTATTTCAATATTAAAAGAAAATGTTCAGTAGCAGTTATCGGATAGTAACGGCGCTTTGTTTATTGTTGGAACGTTTTTAGTCGCGTATGGTTTACAACAAGCAAAAACACTGGGAAGCGTCCAGCTTGCAAACAAGCTGTTTAAGAATCTTTTTTATCATTTTCCTAATTATATACACCAAACTACATTTGCATACCCTAAAACGACCGATACACTCGATTTACCCTCCAGTGAATTGGCACAAAGAAAGAAAATGGAAGTAAAGAGAAAATTGGTTCAACTTGTCGGACATTCCGGACTTAGAGCAGATGAGTTGAGGGAAACAGTGAACGATTTTAGTCCCCTCACTACGGATGAACCGGTGTGTTTTGAGAGCTAAAATACACCTAGTATCTCCAGGATCGGAAACGATGTAAACAGTTGTAAATTTGCGGTCTTAATATGCTGTTCCTCTCTTCGTTGGATGCTTCGAGAAGCGTTTTGCCCTGAACAGAATTGTCTCTTTACGGAGTGTGACACGGAATGGTATCGTTCAAGCTTATGAACAAACTGAGGGTCTAAAACATTGATAGTAGTAGTAGTTTAGTAGCTTCTTCAGATGCAACACAGTTTGTGTGCCTTGTCTGCTTGTAAAAATATTATTGATTACACTGGTCCCAATCACTCAGGTAGAAAAATCATCACCAACCTCACAAACGATTAATAAATAATCAAAACACTTCTTGATTGGTCAACTTGTAGGTACTGAGGGATTAAGCATAACACGTGCATTAAAATGTCTGTGTGTATTTCCCATTCTCTATCATTCAGTGACCGATGCATGAATTGATTTCCCGTTTTGAAACCAAGCAGCGTGTGATTGACCGAGAACGGTACACGTACCAAAAACACATGAAGATTAGAAATCACTCTGATTACTTTCTGTCACCAAAAACAAACAGGTGTAACCATCAGCATTCCCCAGCAACGCATAGTTGTCAATTCAAATGTCAGCCTATATTTCGTTTCTTTCTAATGATGTTCCTAGGGGTGAGAAAGATTATTAATTGGAGAAGATTCAGATCGTTATTATTCCTGGGTGTGGACAAAATGTGAAGCCTATCGCGTTTGAGGAAGAAAGGGTCAACAAATAGCCTGAGTGCAGCCGAATGGAGTCCATGAGTACCATGTTTTTCACGACACCTAGCCAGAGAAAGAGGGCATTACAGTATTGCTCTGATCAATAATTGCATCAATTCCTGTGAAGCCAGGAGAGAGAAAATACGGTTTTACATTTTATTTTACCAAATGATGAGTAGTCAATCACGCGTACTTTGGGCGTTCTCTGGAATTGTAGTTCCATCGGTTTTCCCACTCTCAAGGAATGTTCATTTCACTCAAGTCAGGCAGCTTACCATGAAATTAGTGAACTTTCGTCAAGATACTTATTTCTATTTTACAACGGCGTATGCTTGTTCTACTGGTCAAAACCGTTTAATCTGCTTTGTTGTTAAAGCCACTGTCAAGTTAAACAATATGAGTGCTGTACGCGGTTAATGAGTATGTTGTGGGCGAACAATCCTTCCTGAACGATCTTTCAGAATGCGCGGACTTTGA
>UZAN01039874.1:20760-32081 GCA_900618425.1 Echinostoma caproni
CCTTGTGAACTCCACGCCTCTGTAAGTTAAATAAATGATTCGAATATCAAGGATTTGTGCTACCGGTATATATGGCCTTGCTGCTCAGCCTAGATGGCGTCCATGCGTCATTTCGAATCCCACTGAGGTGACTGAACTTTTCACAATTTCAACATATCCTGCAGAGGTCGCAACAATAAAACTGCCACAATGTAGAAAGACAGTTATGAGCTTTAGGTTATGCTTATGAAAAGCTAGAGGTCAGATGTATTGTGTTGGCACAAACACAACAACATCTATAGAACTGCTCAAAACGCACAGTTTTTTCTACGATCGTGATCAACGAACTTCAAGGAAAATTTAACAGAAATTAAAACGCCAAGAAACTGCACTAGGCTATCATTCCGATGAGGCGGGTCAAAGGAGTTTCTCATTCTCCTTCGAGAGATCGAAAAATTTTAATGCCTGCATGAACAAATTTTGTGAAATCAAACAGTTCTGTTGCCGCTTACACGCTAACGAGAGTTGCTATTTTCTGTAGATAGATGTGCTCTTAAATGAAAATTATTTCTACTTAATAACACGTCATGCAAATGGTGTCGAGCGATATCTTGCACCGTTCAAGAAAATGCTACCCGCCGCTGAACATTTAGTGTAGCGTATAAATACTTCTCTGAATTATGCAATCTATTTATGTAAATCATAAAATTCATAAACTTATTCATGTTTATCTGCCGGAACAACAAGGCCGGGAAATGTACAGACAAAGGTTGATTTCGTATAAGGCATTAGGTAAAAGCTCTCATTCATGATTTTTTTCTATTTTCTTAAGACAAACCAACATGACTTCTGCATCTACAAACTATCGAGTTATCTGTCGATCTTGGATCAGGTTTCCTGGGTAAAAAATGTATTGATAAGTAATGAAATATCATGAGTTTTTCATCAGTTCGTACACGCTGAATAAACACTAGCCTTTGGTTTATTCACAACGACAAAATGGAAGTGAGGATTTTGTTAGGAACTTTCCCAATTAGTCATGGGATTGATTTTAGTTCAATCTTAATCAATTTTTGGATAAATCACAATGCCGTAAGTTAAAAAATTAGAGATAATTGACTGCGATTACCTGGGTGTATTAATGCCCGTACGTGCCAAACTATTGCCTTAAATAACATTCGATGAAACTTGTACATGTTATTTGACTGATGCTGATATGCGCATCTTACTGGAAGACAGTGTCGTGAAGAAATATCCAGTGATCCGTCCCCGTCTTTCAGTGTGACATTTGTTTTTGGCGTCAAATGGCATAACTTCAGAAATCATTCGTTCTCTGCAAAAAATCTCACAACGTGTCACTTGTCATCGATTCAACGGTTTTCATCACTCATAACAAGTAAAAATGGGGTTCACATACAATCTACGTTTATGGCAGAGATGGATAATAAATATTATGAAATTGTGTCAAACTGTTTTGGTCAAGGTACGCCTGTTTTTATTTTGTTGGTTCAATATCAGATTTGCCAGTGTTGGTAACATCTCCCAGGCTGTATTCCTCTAATTTCGAGGACACAATATGCATCTGAATTCTCATAGTTTTGAGAATAGCCTTCCGCAGACATGAGAAACAAGTGATCTTTGGCTCTCTTTGGTTGTAAAAACACCGACTTGTGTGTTCGCGCGCGCGTGTGTACACAGCCGAGCAGGGGCCTACCTGTCGGTGACCTGGTGTGACGTTTTGCTCAATCTCCTATCACACCGATGAACGTCACAAACAGTGTAATCGGACGCGGTCTCATATCTGTCATATACTATGCCCATATCTCACACAATTTAATGAAAGGAATATCTACAAAGAAGTCTCGTGAGTCTGAAAGACATGTTCACATATCGAGTAATGCCCTTTTGCGTTTTCAATCTGAGTCCATTTAAATGACCCAGGATTCACGCTACCTGACAGTGGAACTGTAAATTCGATGCATAGTACTACAGACTTCCTTCTTATCTACTTAATAAATTACTTCTGAAGTGTTAAAAAGGCGGTCTGTTCTATTGTGTAACAAAAAAGCATATCAACATAGAACCAATTACACCAAAGTTGTATCTAAAAGAACTCCCATCCAGGAGGTCAATGAAAATCACTCGGCTGTTGGCATTACCCAGATAGTATTGTCGATCCGACGCTGTCAGGAGATCCGTAATTCCCCACAGAAATGTCACAACCATTTAGTTGTACTCAACAGCCGGCATCTGGACAGACAAAGTTATAAATTTTCTCCCGGTACACACGAGGGAATATTTGTACTATAAAAATGCAAATCCCATTAAACATTCATTCTGTATGAGAGTTTTGGGTGTCAGCAACAAACTGATTATTGTGCAAATGGGCGGCGTCCATGCGTGGGTTCCTACACAATAAAACAGAATGTTCCCAAGGTAAAGTAATTTGTTTTTAAAGTCACTCAAACTTGAACATCAACGTCAAATAGGTGTAGTGATCCAGCCACATCGTTAAGCTTATTTCACTTGGAGATCAATTACTTTGTTCCTACTCTATGTGCCTAAACAATGGATTATAAGCTATTCCACTTTACCAGTTGGATATAACGGTAACGGGTAATAATCACGCACTTTTTATCCTTATAACGCTCTTTATATCGAAAAATAAACATTAGATAAGCAATATCTCATGAAGAGTGTGTCAGCTTATCAAGCGGACAGTCATGCAATGCATGTACGACGGGCAGGTAAGACGAGATGGGTAGGCTAAAGACACAACTTTTGCAACCAAATGTTGTAAATCATAACCGATTTACCACCCACCCAGACAGAAGTCTGGAACGTGAGGCCCGGAACATGATTAAGGCCGTGACTCAAACCTGTTGGATGCCAGTGATTTACACTGACCTTCGGAAGGTACAGTTAATACTTCTCGGTTGGATATGCAGTACTTAGCGTGCCTTTTTCATATCTGTTTAAATAGCATTACATATTGTCTGAAGTTGATATTCACAAAACATGAACTGACTGTTTCTTCAATGAATAGCAATACCTGTCCGCTCGAATGCCAAAAAAGAGAGGGGCAACATAGTTATTTTTACAAGAAACAGAAGCTTGATGGAGACTAAAACTACCAAACATAACCAGCGTTGTTCAAATAGCCTATAAAAATCTTGCGATCATTGATCAACGAGGCTTGCAGACACCAGTATATGCAGATAGCAACCAAATGAGAAGGCAATTATCCGGTTCACCTTTTTGCTTCTTCAGTTGATTTCAAATATATTCCAGGCTTAGGATCTCTCTCATTCATTGGTTTCTTATCCCCCCCTGTCCCCTATACTGAGCGCTGATCACGTCTGTTTGAACCATTCAGTCCTCAAATATTCCTTAACTAAATCTACCTTCATCGGTATTTGAACAGTTCAAATAAGCGTGTTAATGTACCGTCTTATATCCCGTCAAGTGAGAGTAAATTATTCGTCTCTGGTCCGTTCCTTCTTGATAATAGGAATGTGTGGGTGTACCAGTGGGTGTGAATTCTATTGATGACTTCTAAGAGCGTTCCACGCCAATTTTCTCCTACCTGAACTCAATAGAATTAACTAGTCACATTAACAATAAAATTTAATTTTGTGCCTTATTATTTCACCTCTGATAAGATCTCTGCAGAGAGTACGGAAATAGTCATGGCAGTAACAATTAGTTCAGCTAATGACCACAGGACACTCAGCGAGTTGAGTTGGTTTTATTTTATGGTTCTGCATCCCCAAATCAACTAGCCACCAAACGCTAAACAGTACTGGATGTGCTAACGTTTTATAATTCATTTAATTATCATAAATTTTATCAACGAGGTGTGACAAATAACAAACAGTTATTTCGTTAGGTCAAGAGGTTACAATGATAATGATCCTACTTCTGCCGCGCACCATTTATTTATCCCAATTCCGGGTTACAGTTAATTTTTCGGGTCTGTTGAAGACTGCTTTGAAGTTCCTTAGGCATATTTTCAACCTGCTCAATCGTGTTTTGTATATTTATTTATCCGTTTTGATCAATAATGTTTGTAACATGTCATGACGCTTACTTAAAGTTTGCGAAAGAATTGTGCTTCATAGCAAACACCCAATCCTCCACTTGCCTTAGCATTCAACCTTTCGTACATTGAACAATTGAACTTTTTGATGCCTGTTATCTTGTCTGCGTTCTAGCTGATGAAGCTGAAATTCACTCGGTACTCATAATTCTCCATTTAGTTGTCGACTTTTGATTTAAGCGCATTGTCACTTGTTATCCTTATTTTGTTTTGGTTTAGTTCCAAAACAACCGTCTCATCATAGCCTTAAGTTTCTTTGAAAAAGCACCAAAACTATTTAGTATCAAACACATAGGTGTTCGTATTTGAATTGCTATATCATGTGTTTTCAAAATGTTTTGAGCATAATACTGAGCCCGGCGAAGCAGTGTGGCCTACCAGGAAACTTCCGTTACACTTTGAACTTTGAAACCTTTTGCATGATGTCTGAGTCATATAGTCACGTTGGAGCAGGCAGATAATGATTTAATTTTCTTTCCTTTATTTTTCCTACTCTCAGTCGATTATTGTACTCGCAACAATCATAAATGATTGCAGCCAGATGCAAAGTGCAAACCAAATGCAAGCTAATGCACCATAATGTCAAATTTATTTCGTCATAAAAAGGAGAAAGTATTACTGGGGATTCAGTGCGCGTTCAAGTCCCGCCAGACCCTTCAAACGGGGTGGTCGGGAATTTCACTAAGCAGAGTATGAAATAGTTTGCCTACAAAGTTTTCTCAGGCACTCATCAAGTTGAATAATGAAGAAAAACAGACAAGGTTTACAGAATACATACCAATTTAAGCGATCGGATCGCATGCCAAACAACCGATCCCGGAGTTTGTTTTTACTGTAAACACGAATCTAGTACATTAGGTGGAGTCAGTAATCAAATCAGAACTTTTAACTAATGCTAAATTATCATACTCGGCACAACATTTCAAAAAACGATAGCTGAACATATGTGCTTGGCTGCACAGCATGAATTTCATTTTTTTTAAAGTGAACCAGCTTCAGGACGTTCTGATTTGCCTGCATCAACTACGTTTTAACGAGGGATGTTCTGTAACTGCGCTTTTCTTACAGCTTGTTTGGTTCGATCGTTTGCAGAACCAAATTTTTCTTCCAATCACTCACTGCATTGAAAGAAATAAAACGCTTCCTCATGTGTTTTACGGTTACCGATGCGTTTTCTTCTAACGAACGGATTCCCTATGCTCTTAATAACAGCGCTTAGAAGAAACATCGTGCTTCATCCACATCCCCATAAACAATGGGCAGCATTTCTTTTGATGCATCTTCCCCTTTCCACCCCACATTTATCGTCTCCATTGACGATGCACCCAAGGCTGACTGATAACCCCGTCTCAACATTGCCATACAGGCTTAACTCTCCTTATTGATTGCCCATTTGATCGGAAGATTCGTTCGATACATAAATTTATTGAATAGGTTCTGGGATTACGTGGCTCGCTAGAATTTACCGCTTGTAATCCTCTTTTGCAAACAACTTCAATCCGAGAAGGTCAGTATAGACGAGAAGCGACAGTCTAACCACAAAAGCCACAATAATTTCGGGTACCGCTTGTAAGTATTGGAATAAGTAGACATGAGTGACTGGTGATGTTTTTCTGTACCGTTGAAGAAAATTGATTACGTGTATTACTCGCAGTGTGCTTAACTCTATTTTTGCGCTAATCTACATTTATCTCTTCCATGTTTAGCTCGGATTGTTTCTCAATCCTTCAGTATTGCCCTCCCCCTCGCCCCAATAACTTCTCCTTCCAAAACACACACTCGCTGAGCACTGTACAGACGTGTACAGATTTTCGCCGACCATGTACAACGCACATTGCGGAGAGAAGTATAATGCGACGGCCGTAATCCGGAATAATTCAAAATGGGGTGAGGTCTTAACCAAAAGAAACACGGATAGAGATCACTGAAAAACGAAATGCATATTAGCCACAGAATTCCTGCCAGACATTGCCCAATTGTTCAGGTAACCTTGGAACTATTTGCTGTCTCTCAGGAAACTCAGAATAAACAAACAATCTCGATATAAATACAAATATATGCATATAACTATAAGTTGTCCACTAGTAGAAATTAATTGCTCTACACAGTAAGTGAATAATGGAGACAAATACGAGTGATTGAGTTAGGCATCGGACTGACACAATCTCCTATCGAAATGACATATTTAGTCTCGCCGGTTATATCCAGGGCAGCCAGTTTGTTTCACTTAACCAATATCACTAAATGCAACTGGCAACTTATACACCAATTTTTTAAACAAATGTATCTGATGGTGACCTTACATGAAGATTGTTTATTTACGAAACGTTTTGAAGAATGCGGATAAAAATTTCGGAATGTGCAGAGATTAATGTCTAGATATCTGTGAAAAACAATTAATGCGAATGCTGAACTAACCAATTTTTTGAAGTCAAACCAGCAGGAAATCCGGAGAGTTTCCAGTTCAAAAAGGTTAATTGAACTTAGAACGAATGAACCACTCAAGCGATAATAACTTGGTCAAAAAACCTTAGTTTAAAAATCTATTGGAGTAAAGATATGCAATCTGCTCAAGTGAATTCCTGGCGCCCACACCCAAAAAATCAAATTAAAATGAGTTGGTTAGAGAAAACATTACATCTGCATAAATTCTAAAGTGAAATCATAAAAACGAAACGGAAATCACTGTTGCTTCACCATATAAAAACTGCCTAACCATTGAAACCGATGCGCCTTTTGATGTTGGAAATCGTTATAAAATGTTAGGAAAATGGAATTCAGAAATACGGAATCATTTCTCACTTCAAGGTCATCATATGAGATTAATTCAAGCAGTGGGCATCCTATGTTTACCACATGGTCTTTGCGCGCGTTCCAGTGTAGTGCTGTTTTCTGCAATATTTCTGTGAGCATGGACATCAATAAATATTAGGCGAAAAAAACAGTGGGGCATTTTTGAAGGCAGTTTGCTAGAATAAATCCTAGATAAGTGTATTTTGGCGGCAAGCATATTTACATGCATTCATGCCTTGAGACAACAAGGAAATTACGTTATCCTGGTAAAATGGGAGCACCTATTGATTACTGGTTCAGTGGTTTACTGCCAGAGTTATAAGATAAGGGTGGTATAGAGTAAATTGTCAACCTTTTTTAGTCAGAAGATTTCCCGCTAATATGAAAAATTGGGGAAAATGAATTTTCACAGGGTTCAGACAACTGTCAGGATGTTGGTGAAATTTCCAGTCTGACTCCTAAAGTCAATAAAGTCAAGCCAATTTTTCGTTCAGTGAAAAGGATCACGTAAGATTCGGTGGGATCAATTTACCGGCGGACCAGACAGTCGCGATTAATTCTCTATATCTCTCTGCATCGCTTTGAAAAAATATATCCACGTGATGAATGTCAGTGAATGTTCTTTCTTGAACTGCTCAACAGATATTTCGTAGACACATGATCGATGCATGCATGAGAATTCACATATAAACTGCCCACAAACATTCTTTCTCAAAACGGATGAGAGTTATAAATATACGTTTTACTGAGAACCGCTCAGAAAGTAGTTCTGAGAAACAAAAAACAGGGAAATGTGGTACTCAAACACCCAAATCTTTTAGAAGCGATCGGTGTTGTTTCCAGTTGTTAAGCATAGTCTGGTATGATACATTTTTCAATCTGTCACCTTCCACTTGAAATTCCTCGTAGTTTAACTCATTGATTTATTTCTAGAATCTGGTGACTAAAACAAAGATAAAACCGCCATTCCGTGTTTTATGACTGTTTTCGCCGGGAAGTCTTCCATTTGAACATAACCTCAATGAAAAATGTAGAACGATTCTGCCTCTTTCGCGCCATTTTAAAAGCACAAATTTCAAATCGGATTGACCTCCACTCCCTTTTAACAGAATGTTTTACAGTGATTTATCTCTAGAGGTTAATTCGTCACAGTTTACATACATGAAGTAAAATATGCTGAAAGTCACACACACAAACCAACTGGATTAAACTTGTGAAGCAGACGTTATTTCCGATTTTCCGTGTTTCAGTGAGTTTATTTTGCGTTAAGCCTGAGGTAATGTGCATCAATCGCATCCCCGGTAGGTTGAATGATTCGGTGCACATTGGGGTCTCAAAGTCACTCAATAGCGCACTGAGTTTACACTTTGTCAAATCAGACTGCCCAATTGGTTAGATCAGGGGATTTCATCTCCTCTCACGACAATCCAAAAGGATTCAAAACTGCATCTTAATTACAGTGGAAACAGTGAGATCTATTGGGATTCTACAGTTGCTCGTCAATCTCAATTTGGGTCACGTTCGGACTGAACATCAAACCGAACACATGTGAACAATAACTATTTTCCAAGTCAATTTTGTAATATGTATATTACCATCAGTCCTCTTTACAACATCTATGTAAACTGAGATGTATTGGTCAGTGAAGACGAAAAGGTGAAAAACCTTACTCGCCACTTTGTGATTTTATTCTAATAGGCCTTTGATGGTCAAATGGGGTGATAGACAATAATCCCAAATAGTGTTCTCATCTTTAGTCGTGTGAAAGAAAAACTGAAAGATTTGCCTTTTCCTGTTTGTCAAAACCAACAGTTTAGAGCCCCATAAAGTATTATTTCCAAGTCGGTTGATGAGTTAACTTATTTTATCCAATGTCTAATTTTTTATTTGCTGACCCTTTTATAAGAAAAACAGGATATTTTTGCCAAGATCGTCATCCAGGTTTGTTTATCAGAAAACTCACCAATCAACACGAATCCTCACGTGTAATAATAGCTACCATAAAATTATTGGTCAACCATCAAATCTGCTTTATAATGATCTATGTATAGTCGTTTTCATCATTCGGTAAAAACTACAAGTTTTGGAGGTTTCTTTCCGATATCAATCACAATAACAAATCCTCTCCTTTAGTGTCTGTCACCATTTTGTAACAAAATAAATCAGAGAGTTCAAGGAATTTCAGCTCAATCTTTCGGTACATTTTCTCTGCGCAATATTTTTTATTTTCCCCGTTATGCTCTTTTTTGTCCATCCCAGTTAAAGTTGCACCGATATATTGACATATACGTTGCAAGACTTCGTGCTTAACAAAGAAAAAACAATAAAATGCATGAAATGCTTTCAGTATACTGTTTTTCTTTTCCTACATTTTGGCAGATGTGCAGAGATAGAATTGTGGAATTTTATGTTTCTTTTNTTCTTTTTCGCTCGCAGTTTTGGGCTCCAATACACATTTGAGAGTTGACTTGGTAAAACGCTTATCTGAGTAAATCGGAAATCAATTAGAATGGATATGAAAAGGTTATGCAATAAAGATTGGTAGCTAAAGTGGTTCGCATGAGTTACGTCATGTAGAAATAAGGAACACGTTTTGTCAAACATTGAGGTTAGGAAACCAGTGAGATGATGAATCGGGGTTATACAAAAGATTACAATGGTAATAACAACGGCGTCATGATTACTTTTTCTGTGAGCAAATTTTATACTCTAAATGGTTAATAAAATCGCCTGGGTAAACTTAAGAAACTCAGGGTTTTGAAGTTTGATGGCGACAGTTGAAGTCATGATCCCTTCCTACTTCTGCACAGCATCCAAACGTTCCGTCTCATACTTCACGCTTCACCTATGATTTCCCTTGGTTTAAATAAAACCCACTTCATTGCTCTTAGTCGTGTTTTGGCAATCAGCTCCGTTTTACTTATTTCCACAAATATTCTCATGACATCACCGTATGATTTTCATTAAACCCCGTGTGAGAACTTCACCAATGAGATTGTAAACTACTTCAGTAACTTTCTTGAACCAAGGTCGCCTACACGGCCTCCGATGTGGTGCTTTTATTTTGTTTCCGGCACTTTCAGAAATATCCTTGGTTTTAGCTTTCACCGGCAATCTTAAATTGCTGATCCAATGTTGAGCAGTTTGGCAAACTTCTACCTGTCTGCCGCTTTCTCAATGGATTTGTTGCGCTGTGAACTTGTCAATCGACTTCGCCAACTGTCTTCACTGTCCTATCCGAGGCTTCTACTGACTCAATTGACTGAAGTTTAGTCATATAAACAGACAAGCATGATACTTTCTGATACCCTATCTCCATATAGCTCTGGACCAAACAACGATCAACCGCTCCGCAGGGAGCCTCGTCCAGGAAGAACGATTTGAACGAAATCAGGGGTTCTCTCACAGACCACTGTCGCTGTTTCGGGGCAATTTGTCTGCTGGCACTCTGGCTCTTAGCGCTCAAACTTCCCCTCCTTGACAGCTCTCTTTTATCTTTTATCTGTTCGGATAGCCGCCTTCTCCCCCGTTAGTTTTTTGAGAGTCGCCGTAATTCCTTTAGGCTGGCGTCTATAATTTTCGGTTCGCTGGACAGGCGTGACTTTCTCAGAACATCCGCCAGTTTGAACACATTCATTGTTTTCTCAGGATTAATTATCAATGACGTCCCACGCAAATCATCCGGCAGGCTCTCCATGAAACGATTGAGTAGTAATTTTGCACACGCGGCATTGTTCTACGTTGGGAGTGCTCGGTTCAACAGGGCACGCCGAGCCATGGCATTCGACGGGATGTTCACGCCACTTCTGAGCTGCGCCATCCTGAAGCTCCGCAACACCTCCTGGCGGCCGACCCGGGTGTCAAATTTCGCCATCAGAGTGTCCTTCGCGGTGGATAAATCCGTCTTTTCCAAAACTCTTCCAACGCCGCCCGCGAACGGTCCTTGAGAGGAGGTCGAAGGCCTTTCAACTTAAACCGTCCCTCCGTATCCCTACCAGCTCCGCAACGTCCTCAAACTCCTCCCTGAAAGTTCTCACGTCTCTATCCGCGGGCCATTATACCTTCAACATAGTGACGGCATCAGTTGTAATAGTTCTGCAAGGCGAATCCTGGACGAGCATAGTTATTTATTCTGAATAACGGTCAGGGTATCGTTTAAATACATACAAACAAATTTAGCATTTCGAACAAGTCTCCCGATTTCCCACACGCACACAGGATAGTTCAGTATTAGATGCGCATTGTTGAAGTTACCATAGAGAACCGCAGCAATTCGGTCTAATAGGTCTTATCCATGTTTGACAATTGAAATAAACTGCCAATGACATCTTTTTGTAAACTACTCCCAAGTGTGAGTAGTATATCACAACCTAACTTCATTTCGTCTTATCAAGACCGAAAGAAGACATATGTCGCGAGATGTTAACATTTCGTTTAATCTTCCCAATCG